>PQWD01014845.1:0-11531 GCA_019425675.1 Leucinodes orbonalis
TTTCTAAAAAACTATTAAATAGTCTTCAAAGACCTGAATATATTTTATTTCTTGTAAAAACAGTGTGCAAGCCTACTCGAAGGAGTATTTATAAGACATTAAATACGAGTATAAAGAAACTGTCAAGGTATCTTAAAAGATATGTATTTTTAGTCATTGCTAGGCAAATAACCTTAATAAATAATATATTCATGCAAGCATCACGTTACACAATGTGCTCCTATTACATGACTGAAATGTTTCTATTTGTTTTTACCTTAAGGTTCCGAGGAACTTGAATTATTTCCTGTTGCATAAGCTGTTTAACCATTTCAACCACTTATCACATAATTTAAATCCAATTATTGAAATACGTTTACCCACTATGAACTATGAAGAAAAAATATATACATATTTACAAAAATCCTAGAAACGTAAATAAATACAAAAAGATATTTTATTCATAGGGAATACTCCCTATAAAAAAATATCTGATTGAGGTCGCCATCATGTGGAAAGGTGCCCAAGAGGCTGGTCACGTTGCCACGCTGTATTGCGAGGCTAATTCTCTGTCCGAGATAAAGACCAGCCTTCGTATCGTGAGATGACTCTGCCAAACGCTTAGCCAAATCACGATAAAGTTTATGGGCACTTGGTCCCCATGAGCCTAATGTTTCGACCCCAAACGGTTCAAATATGTAAGTATCTCCAATACTTTCATATTTGCGCCGCTTAAGGGCCTCTGCCGAAGCAGCAGCAGAACCCGCTTCCACGGAGCTTAGATGAAGATGGGAAGGCGCTAGGTGTCTACACATGTAGCATCCCAAACCAAAGGCCGTCCCATCTTCCAAGGCACGAGTGTCATCCCGTCGGGTCGCTTCCCATCGCTTCGTACGAGCCCATTTGGTTCCAAAACCGCTGGTATACGAGCGCTGACAAGGGCCCGACGTATGACATCGTTTAAGCTCGCGTGACGCGGAATTCTGCCGGCACTTCTAGGGCAAGATAAGCCATGGTGAGCAAGTTGATCTACAACCTTTCCACATGTACAGCGATGGGGCATTGTACTAAAAAGACCCAAGCGAAGGCTTATCAAAATACGGAATGATACATTATCAAGTTTGGTTCCAAGGGCAGGAGACGGAATAGTTCGGAGCCAAAGGCCTGATTCCCATTTGCCAGCGGCTAAAAGACGAGCACGGTCTGCGGAGTTAGATGCTGTTTCAATTAGTGATTTTCGCACTAATCCACAGAGAGGCTCGTCCCATAGTCGCTGAGCCGTGGGAATGGTAGGCAAATCATTTTGAGTCAGTGATTTCCAGGTGTCAGTAGCGGAAGAGATGTATGAACTGTCAATTATATTAAAATTATGAGAATGATTTAAAATTTTGTAAACAAGGTCTAAAGTGTTGTGAGCAGATGAAAGAAATGCTGGAAGGCTGATGCTAGTTATACTTCTAATCCCCAAACCTCCATGGCGGATTGGAAGTGAGGCCTGTATCCAAGATCGGGCATCCAACTTTACATTGAAAGTTGACGAAAGTGTTCTTTGTAGTATATTGTCTAATTTTGAAGTTAAATCAGGGTATCTCCAAAAATCTGTGCAGCGTAAAGTATATGTAAATTTAGGAACGAAAAGACAAAATTTAATTATTGTGTAAGCAGCGTGACTACTGATTTTGGAAATACGATCGGCGGCAAAATTAAATTTAGAAATTTGTTCATTGACGTATGCAAAGTAAGCTTCTTTTAAAAGTGGAGAGCCAAGAAGTCGTAAAGATGTTGCGTCAATGATTTTAATATCTGGATTAATGAGTTTGAATTTATTAACGATATCGTTACGATTTTCACAACTTGGCGGTACAAAAAGTTCACATTTTCCAAAATTTAGTTCTAATCCACAATTTTGAAATTCACGTATTAAAACCGAAAAATCATTCAAAACTGTTTCGTTATCTCCTCCAAGAGTTCCATCGTCTAGGTACCAAATATTGAATTTTGATTTTAATTTTGAAATAATGGGGTGAATCGCCAAACTGAATATTGCAGGACCTAGAGGATCACCCTGTTGACAACCAGTAGCAGAAGATAAAACATTGTCTCTGTACATTAAATTGGAAGGCAGTTTGTAGCATTGCCAAAGGAAACTGTGCAGAGATGGTACTTGTTTGACTACTTCTGTCAACAGGGTCCCCCTGTCTATTGAGTTAAATGCATTTTTAACGTCAACTTTCAATATAATGTTATCTGGCCGGAATTGAATATAAGACCTGGCAGCATGGATGGCTGCTTCACAGCCCTTTCACGCCGAACCCTAGCTGCGTTGGTTGGAAGTAATTACTCAGAGTATCACACACCGCACGGCAAGAAATCTTGGCTGCTAGGCGGCGGTATGTGGTACCCACAGAGGTTGGCTCCGTATAATGTGGGTAAAATACTGTCATTTACTTTACCAGCCAGCATTAGATTTACGAGGTCTGTGAGAGCATCCAGCAATGCTGTACTAGCATCTCCTCCTGCACCTAGAAGGTCTTTTAGGTGTTGTGCTGTCAGTCCGTCAAGACCGGCAGCAGTACCGCTTCGAAAGCCATTGACAGCCTGGCTGACCTCTAATGATGTAATCTGCAAAATATGGGATGGATTACTAGGAGGTTCTGGAAAATGTATATTGTCTGAGGGAGAGGGGTGTTTGTCATGTAGAGATGAAAGCGTGTCTGGGGTGTTAGGAGCTAGTGCGTCATCGCTAAACAGAAGTCTAGCCGCACCTTTTATGTCGCCGTCGCTAATTTTATTTTCAATAAGATTGAGATAAACGCTATTCCGAATGTTATTCCGATTTAACGTTATGTCAAAGTTAATGTTATTGGGACTATTGCAGTTATCTTTAATTCGTGTTGTGAGAGATACTGAATTGTCTGATGTATTTGAAGGGTCTATATGTAAGATTCGATATGGAAATGTTAGTAATGTTTCCCAAGCCTGTGTAGAATTCAAATTAGCTGCCGACCTTAAATCGGCAGCTAACTTGTACGCGACACAGACTCGAGCCCCACGAGGAACTCTTTTTAATATAGGTAAACTATGTTTTTAATTTAGCAAGATGAGTGCACAAATCATACTGAAGAGGTAAAACAGGCGAGGAAGGCGCTGCCTGAGAGTTTGAAGATGATATAGTGCTAATAGCTTGCGGGTGTGTAGGTAAAGATGAGGAAGCTGAGTGGCATCGGGTAACATGAATTTTGAGGCCTCGCTGCCCTTTGAAGAAGCGCGGTTGTGAGCATAGATTACATTGTATATAATTTGGCAAACTCATAGAATCAAATTAAATTACAGCATAAATATATACAAACCAATATAACATACAAAAACTTAAATGAACGATAAATACAAAACTGAAATGTCATAAGAACTTCACACTGAAAACGTTGCTAGGTCACGACGGCCACAACAGGAGAAAACGCTTCTTTGATTGGTCGTAGCCAAAAAATAATAATAAATCCATGGCAACCGACGTATGTCCTTGGAAACAGTCAATGGCCACTGTTTACTGGAGAACGTCAAAAATCAGCTGATTTTTAATTTGCAAATATTAATGCAAGTAGCGCACGATCAGCATTCTCTCCAATGCTACAAACATAATCAGAGCTAAGGTTTCCATTTGACTGGTTTTTAGGCAAAAAAGTGTCCGATAAATAGGGAAAAAAATATATTTAATAGCCCGACTGATGTCATGCACACAGATGTCAGTTTTTTTTTTTGTTATTGAAGAACAAAATGAATAATACGTTTTAAATTACAAAAAGTAAAAAAATGGAGGAGGTAAAAAACTATAGCTTTATGTTCTCTATTTACTTAAATTATTGAACATAGTACTGAGAGCCATCTGCGCTCGCCAATTGCCCGGTGAAGCTGTAAAGGCCATCTGCGGCCAAGAAGCAAGTCAAAAAAGCCTTCCCTAAAGGGTGTATATTCCTTAGTCGTCCACGCGGGCCCAGTGCGGATTGGTCGACTTCAGACACAACCTTTTAATTTCTTCATGGGCGTGAGCTGGTTTCCTCACGATTTTTTCCTTCACCGTAAGAGATGAAGTTTTGTAATTATAAACCTAAATATTAAAAGAAATGACAGAACCGCATTTAATCAAATGGAATGGTGAGTTCGTGTGTGTAAATTGCATAAATTTTCAGTAAAATATTAAAAAATAAAATAAAGGGGAAAAGTAGTAAACGTTTATATATATAGCATGAAATTGTCGATTTAAAAATATATTTTACCGTATTAAAAACATGCAAATAAAGCGATACAAATATCATGATTATTGTACTCGTACTAAGTTGTAGTTGTTAGTAATGCGTAATAAGTTCAGAAAACCACATGCGTAAATAAACCTTTTAAAGGATAATCTAAAAATACCACACTTCAACAACTCCCATATGATATGTTTCAATTTTATTCAATTTATATCTGTATTTCAAAGAATATATATTTTGTAATATCAGGCGAATCAAAACACTCTTTAAGTCACTAAGCAGAAAGTTTTGTAGGTCAATAGACGCAGCTTTTGACTCAGTAGGCCTCACAATTAGTTGTATACTAAATCCATATTTTAAGTCATACTCAAACAAACAAAATGTCCTCAATCAAACAAATATTTTACAGATACTATAATTTATGTAAACTAGACCAGGAATTTGCTGCCATCTCACTAACGTTAAGCTGCGATGCGACAGATGGTTTATGGCTATCTAGGAAAAGACTCCTATAGATAAGTAAAGATATGTTTATGTCAGCCATGTATGTCATCATCGAGCCTTGTTGTTGTTAGCGGGATGATGAATCATGATGTTGTAATCTCCAAGTAACAGTCATTTTGATTTTATAATTTTGTATTGGTCAATATAATAAACATATTATATAGCATATGATCCATTAATTTACTATGTTATAATTATAAATGATACCTGTTTCACTTTTTTCTTTATCTTCCACTAGGTGGTGGACTCGGTAGGTACACCGCAGTCCTAGATATCCCGTAAAATAGGAGTGTGCTGCACTTTTATGTTTCAGGATGCGGGCACTGTAACTAGTAGAATTACCGGGTATGAGAGACTTCACGTTGTCGTCTCCGGAGATGGGCGCAGGCAGTGTTCACGTAGAATAATGACTACTTACTATATTAATATCCATCGACACTGCATCTGACGATCCATTGGTGTAATGGTTGAGGCGTCGGCTATTACACCAAGGGTTCGATCCCCAGGTAGTACAAACATTTGTGTGCATGAACATGTCAGTTTGTATTAGTCGGGTGTTATTTATGTATAATATGTAAATAGAAAACAATGTTTGTATTGCCGGGGATCGCACCCGGAGCCTTTGGTATACGAGCCGACATCTCAACCAATTACACCACATTGGTCGTCAAATCGGACGGAAATACGGACCAAGACTCCTGCATCTCACTCAAAGGTGTATCCAACGAGTGCAAAATGCCTGCATGCGGTTTTGTTATGATATACCGAGGAGAGAACACATTACCCCACATTTGAATGCTAGAAACATTTTAAACATGGGTAATAGAAGACACCAACACTTAGCAACCACTCTCCATAAAATTGTGGAAAGTCGGAAACCTTGCTATCTCTATGAAAAATTGGAATGGGTCAACAGTAATCGCTCAAGACCCCTTAGAAGCCACAGAGAAACTACCCTTGCTATTCCAAAACATAGAACAAATTTTTATACAGGAGGTTTCAAATTTGCTGCGACCAAAGTGTGGAATGACCTGCCACCGCCACTGCGGGAGGTTAAGCATCCGAGAAAGTTCAAACTTTTAATACGTAATTATTTAATAGAGAAGCAGAAGCAAACACAACCACAGTACAAACGTAAAGCTAAACATGGAACCTCCCCTCTGTTATTAAGTAGTACGTGAGGTGTCAAGCTTCAAACGTCATTGATTTTTTCCACACTCCTTTTCCATCATTACCTAAATTATTTCCATTATATATCCATATATAAATATATATTATATATCCAAATTTGTTCAATCGTCCTTCTTTCCTTATTTCCCACCGGCCGACCAACTGTAAGGTCCAATCTGAAAACCAGTGCTGGGCTACCGAGCCTAGTTTATGCTGAGATTGGTTTTTTGCTTAAGTTTTTAGTTCTTTATGTTATACTTTAAATATTTATGTGTTTTACTTAGCAATAAATCTTTTTTTATTTTTTTATTTTTTTAAATCAATATCGCACAAACAACGCGTCCTCTGGATGGTTTCAAACCTACGACCCCTGATCAAACAGCGATCCAAACGCAGCGATACCTTTAGACCACAAAATAAGTTAACAAGAAGAGTTAGGTTAACTAGAAAAGTAATGATAATGAATAGAAGGGAAAAACCCAAAAAGTAAGGTACTTCATCATCATCAACAGTTCATTATACGTCCCCACCAAGGGGCACGAGCTTGCCCGTATAAGGCCTTAGTCGTCCACGCGGGCCCTGTGCGCATTGGTTAAGTTGGTTAACGCACAACCTTTGTATTTCGTAGGGGTGCGCAGGTTTCATCACGAAGTTTTCCTTCACCGAAAGAGCGTCGGCTAAAATTACATATGATTTTGAAAATTCGAAAAGACTGGTACGTGGCGGGATTTGAACCTGCGCCCTCCAGATCGGAAGGCAACAGTGCACACCAATGAACCACCGAAGCCCTAAACATTTAATGATTAGAAGGCAACTAATGCAATTACATCATTACCGCCTTTGTCATTTCATTTGTCCAGTACATCAAATTGATTTCTGATGATTCACGCATTAATGATTGTGGATAATTGTACATTGTGTTACTCATGTCAAGACAATACTTACTACGAATTTGTGTAGACTACCGCTACCGATTGATTAATTAACAAACCTTAGGCTCATTAAGTTCTAACAAACACATCATATTCGGTTGTATATTTAATGAATATCTCAACACTGGTTCAGATGCGAACGCTTTTTTAACTATTTTTAAAATACGTAAGGAATCATCGCAGTATCTCACAGAATATGAGAACCCATTTGGTGTAATGGTTGAGACGACAGCTACTACACCAAGGGTTGTAAGTTCGATCCCCGTCAGTACAAACATTTGTGTGCACGAACATGTCTGTTTGTATTGGTCTGGGTGTTTTCTATGTATAATATGTAAACATATTCAAAATAATGTATATACGTGACACACCTGACAATGACAGAACAGCATTCAAGGAGGCCAATAACTGATATACAGTAATCATCCTCCATCAACGCCGCACTGCGCCCGTCATCCGAGACAACAGATGTTAGGTCTCTTATACCCGGTAATTTTACTACGAGTGCTCGCATCGCGAAACACAAAAGTGCATAACACTATTTCACGGGACGATATATGGAACTGCATTGGTACCTACCTGGACCTAATCTACCAATTAATATAAATTATATTGTCTATGCTATCACCTAGTGAAAGCATAAGAAAGAAGATTATTGCAAAACCCCTCACTATCGGTAAGAAGACCTTGAATCCACAAGTGGACAATCACGGGCTGTTTAAGAAAAGTGTCATCATCATCATCAGCTCATTAAACGTCCCCACCGAGGGGCACGAGCCTACCCGTATAGGGTGATTAGGCCTTAGTCGTCCACGCGGGCCCAGTGCGGATTGGACGACTTCACACACAACCTTCAAATCTCTTCGCAGGCGTGCATGAAGGTTTCCTCACGATGTTTTCCTTCACCGTAAGAGCGTCGGATAACGTACATATATTTTTTGAAAATTCGAAAATACCTACATTGGTACGTGTCGGGATTTGAACCTCAACCCTCCCGGTAGGAAGGCGACAGTCCACACCACTGAGCTACCGACGCTCCTGACGACGAAGAAAAGTGTAATCAATTAATTTTTTATGTATCTATCTAAAACCAGTGTCTTAAACATATAATTGCGGTCACATGTCGCCAGGGTGTCCAGTTACAAGCTACTAACGGAAATCAACAGTTTGATTTAAGCCTAAATGCATCGATGATTTTATATTTAGCAATTTTGACCTCGTTTGAAAAATAGATGATAATGTATAAAACAACTTTGTGTCTCTATTATCAAAACAATTTTCAGTTGCTGTTGTCATCTGTTTGCATCATCATCAGCTCCCCACCGTCTGTTCTGTTCTCTGTTTGCAATTATTACGTAATACCAATTTACGTTTGTTAAAGTGTCTTTAAGATTGAACTGATGACTTTGCGATCCAAAATTAAAGTTAATAGGCTCTGTATTGCATGGTGTACTTAGAATCATCATCATCATCATGAGTCCCCACCGAGGGGCACGAGCCTACCAGTATAGGGTGATTAGGCCTTAGTCGTCCACGCGGGCCCAGTGCGGGTTGGACGACTTCACGCACAACCTTTGAATCTCTTCGCAGGTTTGCGCAGGTAGGAGCATATATTTAATAATCAGGTGGTGATAATGTTGAGTAATCTATTGTTTATCTATATAAAAATATAAAACTCAGTGGTGACCACAGACATCCGAATATACAATTAGACTGAACAAGCCGCCAAGTTTATACGCAGTCCCAGTGTCGCAATTTTTTTCGGTTCTTACCTTTGAAAAGTTTATTATATTTCTTGGTAAATTACTGATTCATTGCGATTATGGCATGTTACAATTGCACAGGATGGCATTTTTGGAAAAAAACGGTTATTCTTCTAATATTCGTGCGTTTTGACTCGTCTCACAGAGCGTAAACTGGCAGCCAGTGTATGCTCGTTGAGCTTACATTTGTCGCACTTAAAAACGCGGCTTGCCCCATCTCCTGTATTGGGAAATCTGTGTGGTGACTGGCTGACTAATAAACTGACTAACTGACATAGTGATCTATCAACGCATAGCCCAAACCACTACACGGATCGGGCTGAAATTTGGCATGTAGGTAGATGTTACGATGTAGGCATCTGCTAAGAATGATTTTATTAATTCTAACCCTAAGGGGATAAAATATGAAATGAAAGTTTATATGAATATTTGTCAATTTTAAACCAATCAGGCTGAAACTTTGCACACATAAAAGCTACTAACTTACGCATCTCCTGAGGAAGGATTTTGATAAATTCCACCCCGAAGGGAATTAAATAGGGGATGTAAAATATTATTTCTTATCGCGAGCGAAATCGCAAGTAAAAGGTTTTAATTAATTATAAAGATAACAATGATGTAGCTTTCATGGTGAATTTATTTGAAATAAAATGTTCAATATTGGCTAAAGAAAATTACGGTGGTATAACCATTACACCAAAGAGGCCGTCATATCAATCATTATATTTTATGATAATAAAAAAGCATTTTGTATCTCCATACCGTATTTAAATATGGATCCATCGCTCCTTTGAAGTTATTTAGAAACGGTCCTATCCCAGCGGCTATTTTAAACGCTCGCTCGCGCTTTATCCATCCCTTATTAACCTTGACATTCGCATTCGCATACAAAAATAAAATAATACTTTATATTATTAATTTGTCTGTGCTGTTTCCTTCCGATCTGAGGGGTGATGGTTCAAAACCCACCACGTACTAATGTCCTTTCGAATTTTCGAAATTATCGGATAAACGTACACCAATGCTTTTACGGTGAAGGAAATCATTGTGAGGAAACCTGGGCACGCCTATGAAGAGAATTAAAGTCGGCCAATCCGTTTTTGGCCCGGGTGGACAACTAAGACCTTATACACGGCATTACGGGTAGGCTCGTAAATACTACACTAATTTGTACAAGGGTAATTTACTAGGGTAAATACTTTGAGATATATGAAATATATAGGTACGCACGAAATAGGAAAAAAATAAATCAACACATCCTGGCATATTTTTGGTTAACAAGTGCAAAATTTAGACTCACCAACAATACATGCATTCAGATATATATATTACAGAGTTACATTTCAAATTCTGATACACGTACCAATTATAGGTGAGTTCAGCTAGGGGAAAAACATGTCTACTCATATATGTATAATAAGTTTCATATCTTAAGAAATTTAGCGTAATACGTCAAAACTGTTCAAAAGTGCTCGCTAATGGGAGTTTAATAACAAAGTTCGAGAGGCCTCGGATAAAGCTCCGTTAGAGTATCCAGGGAGTTATACTCGTATAAGATATTATAGCGAAATAAAATAAATTACCTTTCTACATACAGATGAAGTAAACATTTTTATGCTTGCGTTTAAATGAGAGAACTTATATTTCCCAATTAATAATAAGCAATATAATAAGAGCGTCGGTGGCTGATTGGTGTGGACTGTTTCCTTCCGTTATAAAGGTCGCAGATTCAAATCCCGCCACGTACCAATGTCTTTTCGAATTTTCGAAATTCTATTTCGTTTATCTGTCACACTTACGGTGAAGGAAAATATCGTGAGGAAACCTGCGCTCGCCTACGAAGGAATTCAAAAGTTGTGCGTGAAGTTTGGCCAATCCGTACTGGGCACGCGTGAATGACTAAGGTCTATACACCCTATACGGGTAGGCTCATGCTCCTCTGTGGGGATGTTTAATGAGCTGATGATGAATAAATAGAGGTGTCTATGTCTAGTAGGGGATAGTGTGTTATTACGAGTATAAAAGGGTGTCGGACTGTCGGTATACGTTAGTATTTTAATTTCACCAATATTCTCCGTCTAATCTGAAATACTTTTGGTACCAGTATCTGGTTTCTGCACTGTTGGATGAGACTATCAGTGAAATGGCGACTCTACATCCTAACGTTATAAGATACTAACTTCAGGGGGCTTTCTGTCATCTCTTAAATAGTATTAAATTAATATTACTTCGCCTTTTCTTATACTATGATGCTGTCATGTTATTATAGTACGAGTAATACTGTTATATATAGTAAGAGCGTCGGTGGCTCAGTGGTGTGGACTGTCGCCTTCCTACCGGGAGGGCTGAGGTTCAAATCCCGACACGTACCAATGTATTTTCGAATTTTCGAAAAATATATGTACGTTATCCGACGCTCTTACGGTGAAGGAAAACAACGTGAGGAAACCTTCATGCACGCCTGCGAAGAGATTCGAAGGTTGTGTGTGAAGTCGTCCAATTCGCACTGGGCCCGCGTGGACGACTAAGGCCTAATCACCCTATACGGGTGGGGACATTTAATGAGCTGATGATGATGAATACTGTTATAAGAGATAGTGGTAACCCTCCTAGTATATTAAAGAATATAGAGTAATAGTATAGAAGCTACATATGGAAAAACAATGCATCTTATTATCAACATTACCTCTTAACTTAGCTGATGATAAATTAAATAAGAGAAGTAGCAGATGATCCGCATGCACCTGTGGTGAAGCACCTCGTGCGAATGATGACAGAAACGACCATTTACACTGCATCCGGGTCAAATTCGCAGCGGGTGCTCCACATGATTCGATAAGATATTTTTTTTCCCCTCCATCATATTTTTACTAACCCTTCTCTTAAGTATTTGTTTAACTGAACTAACCCAGACCAATATTGTCTAAAATAAT
>PQWD01014846.1:0-69923 GCA_019425675.1 Leucinodes orbonalis
GTAGTTTTGGGGAACTAAATAACAAAATAGATATTTAGTGATCCCATCTAAATACTTTGGGTACCTTTTTCGTAGGATTACTCCGAGTTTGTAGGTAATTGTTATTATGAATTTCATGTAGGTAAATACTCTTGTTTCATTTTTTTCTGCTATGATAAGTACTGGAATAAGTATGGATTAATAGACATGCATTTTTAATTTTAATTACTTTACATGCATCTAAGTTTTGTCCAAACTGTTGATCTACATGCGTTTTCCGGGACATCTGGATATTTAATGAAAGGGCGATCAAAGTGGCTCAATATTGGTCGCATATTTAGTTTGCGAATCCATATATAATAGAAGATTGATACACAATGAAGTACGACTATTAGGTTAATTAAATGAGACCAAAAAATTATTTATATTTAAAAATAAGCCAAAGTATAATAAAAGTAAATTTTATTTATTAAGAACCAGACCCAATAAAAATAGACATGTTTATGCACACAATGTTTGTACTGCCCAAGGATTGGACTCGGAACCCTTGGTGTAGTGGCCGACGGCTCACCTATTGCACCAGATGGGTCGCAAGTATGGAATATAATCTATAAAAATTATACTTTAATTTGGTGACCCATAAAATCTTATGGATGACAAGTCAGCTATTACACAAAGTTTATATTGGATTGCGTGTTTCTGTGTATATAGTAACTGTACTCGTATATTTATAAAAAAAGAATTTAAATACGTTTATCCGTTGTTTAGTACCTATTGTACAAGCACATGATGAAATTGGAGCTAGATGGTGTTTTTTAAATATATACATACTACGATGCTTTATCATAAAAGCTTTATCAAACTCTTTAGGTGTATAACCTACGGGTGTTAGTATAGTGTATTAGAATATATTTGTGAAGAATTGGTGCGTTTATTATATATTTGGGGTGGAAGGGATTCTCCTCCTAGTGGTCCCCCCGGACAACGGCTTCACGGGCATTTTGTCTTGATGTCGGCTAAGTGATCCCTCGCGGTGTAGACTTTGTAAGAAGTCGCCCGGTTCGCGACCACCCTTCAGTGTAAAGTCCGGCGCCAAACAGTTCGCTGTGTTCCGTCGAGTAAACTGGAGAACCAGAGCCTATTTTTGGGGTTTGAGTTGTAGTTGTTGCGTAGGTCGCGAATGGTTTAGATAGCGGAGTAAGTTATGTCGGTAGGCTCATTATGGAGGGTAGCGGGATCCGTAGTACGGTCTTAGTCGTTGGCCGACCGCAGTTAGTAGGGGGCCCAAGTAATGCACCAGCCATGTAAGAAAGGCTGCCCCGCCAACTTGCGAAAAATTCCGGAATGCTCCATCGTGCCAGTTGGCAACTGGAAGGGATGACCCGATGGCCATTCCCGGGGGGGAGGGACTACGGGCGTCCCCGCAGTCTCCATGTGAGTCTCTTTATATCTGACTTACTTCAGTTTGTTATCAGACAGTAGTCGATCAGCGCCTGGACTACTTTCTCATATCCTAAAAAACTATAATTATCACTCATTGAATATGCTTTTTCTGGGCAAGCTCGCTCCATCTTAGAGCACGTCTATTCCCATAGGATAGTCTGTACTCAAGAGTAAGCCCATCAGATATACAAAAAAAAAATACACAAATCTTCATCAATTAAATCGCTAGGCACCAGCTATATTAGAAAACCTTGAGCGTTCATAAAAATAAGTAATATAAAATATTTAAATAGTAAATCTTTTTAAATAAGGTTTCACCTCGTTCAAAAGAAGTAAAAGGAATTTAGGGTACTCAATTGATTTCCATCTTTCGTTGAAAGTTATTGACGGTTGGATTGCAAAAAAGAATCGGCGTGAACTCGTGAAGGGCCTCCGATAAAATATTTAATTTAGGTTTCAATTGAATTTTTTGTATAGACACAAAACTTTGCCTACTCACTTCCATTTCCTTATATTTAATCTGACTTTGAGTAGGCATGATCACTTATTATTATTACGGGTAGTTATTTTAATTAATCTTTTGAACTATCTTATAGATATTTAATTATTTATTTTATTTTCATTTGTTTAATAAAATTCATAAACATGGGCAACACAGAATTGGTAAATAATAAAGGAACTGACATGATTCGCCATAAGCATATAAACTTAAAACTAAAAAAAATTACATAATATTATTATTGCATATTATGTAATATTACAAAACAAAGATAAATTAGAAAAAAAATCGTCAAATTTATTTGAGTAGATTATATAAATTTGTGCTATTTCATACTATCATTTAAAAATATTTGAGTTCAGTTTTAAATTTGTGATAACTGTTCATATTTCTATACATTGCGGGATTTCTTATATATTGATGTGTCAGGTAGACTTAGCTCGGCAGCTTATGCTGTTAGGAAGATAAGGTTCTTGACAGATGTAGAAACAGCAAGATTGGTTTATTTTAGTTATTTTCATAGTGTCATGTCGTATGGTCTACTGTTTTGGGGCTCAGTTGCCGACATTAATACAATATTTGTACTACAAAAAAGCTATTCGTTTTATCTATAACCTTAGACCCCGTGACTCTCTTAAGGAACTTTTTAAAGAAATAAATATAATGACTATAGCATCACAATATATTTATGAAAATTTAATTTACGCCGTAAATACTATCATACCTTTAAAAAAATTGTGACTCACACAATTTTAATACTAGGAATAGAAACCAGTGGGACGCTAAGGCCAGTTTAAAGATAACAGTTGAAATATTAAACAGGTTTGCCTGGAAATATAGTCAGTTTAGTCAATGCACTGCTTGTCATCACTATCGTTATGGTCGTTAACACCCCCAATCCACATTGCGCCAGCGTGACGTGGTTACGACCCAATCTTCCCTTATTGTGCGGGAATGAAGTGCTTGTGTATAATTTAAGGTCAATAAAATTTGGGAGGTTTTGTTTCCCCTAGGAAAACAAAAAGAACACGTGTTAAATCTTTCCGCTCTAGATCTCGAATAACGGTTAGTGGAGAAAAAGAAAGGTCAACATAAAACCCATTTTCCGCGGGCTAGGTATCGCCAGCATAAGAATGCCGCAGAAATGAATTCCGACCGCTTAGAGGGAAGGATACAATTATCCAGAGTATATAATACCACGTTTTACAATAAATTAACTAACATACTGTTACGAATTGACGTAATTAAAATGACATTAAATATGGCGGCTTACATGTTATGTCACCAAAGAGTATGAAAAAGAAAAAAGTTTAGTATGTTCTAGATGTTTCGCGAATTATGTGGAATGACGTCGAGGCTTCTAGCTTAGCGGTGAACGGTTTATTCGCCTATTTTCCTCTACAGATTTGAAACCATTGGCGACCTCCTGTCATCAACAGCACTTAATTTGACAAAAATGTTTTGTAATTTTGCGATTATTGTCACTCACTTTGCATACATTGGTGATAAGCTTCACTATACTTAATTTGATTCAGTGTAGAATAAATATGAAAATAAAATGGTGGTTTTCTTTAGTGTAAGTAAGGATAGAGATTTAGGTAGGTATGATCCTTTTATTACAAAACACTCGCACCGAAGGCTGAAACTTTGAATTACGAGTTTTTAGTCAAACCCCTTGAGACGAGCTCAGAGATTGCTGTGAACTCAAAGGGTATTGTTGTAAGTATTTTTTTCTATTCATCTTTTAGCCTGGATACTTTTTTAGAGTACAATCAAAAAGTTTACATCCTTTCCGTTTACACAATCTTATCTCTTGCTATTCCCATTATACATTTGTTAACATTTAAATTATGTCTGTAGGTACTGTTCAAACGACAATCATTCTGGTATTCAAAATCAAGACATAGACATACATAACTTAATTTGTACTTAGATATACAATTGAATCATAAAAGTATTTAAAGAAAGAAAGGAATATCCAGATAGCTGAAAATTAAAACAATCTTAGTTTCTTCTCAAAAAGAAATTGTTTTATTTTTGGAAGAAACCTTTTTATTTATAGTAAAGAAATCTAAAAAAAATTTTGTTTTTCCGCGTCGCGTGAGCTACGCGTTTTAACGTGTATATTGGTACGAGCTACGTTTCTTGGATAAATCAATGCAAACACGAAGAGTAACATGGTAATACGCTTTATTTAACACACACTAGAAACTGCACACAACACTTAAACACACACTCAGTAATCAATCAATTGACGCACACACTATTATGACAAATGAACACTTCAATCTGAATACAGAACACTCGATGAGTCCGTAGAATTTACGCACGCACACTTTAAACTCACTAGGTCACTTCACATTCTTACACAACACACGATGATTCCTTAGATATAGCTGTATGGCTGGCTTCATCTTTGTAGTCGCAGGTACTCCGCTTTATTCGCATTTGAGTTGAACACAAGACAGTCCACACACCTATTGGCCAGCCTTTTATATCCATTCACCCAATAAGCTCGAAGCATCGACGCCATTCTACATAATTCACGAGATATCTAGAACGAGCTAGACTCGTAAACAACTCTCTGTCACATTCATTCCCGCATTATGTGTTTTAACTATGAGTATTAACAAATATATGAAAACAAATATTGTGTAAGTACTGGGTAATCGACACTTCTAAATTAATAGTTCGGCGAGTCTGATTGTACCTAAGTCTATGGACACAAGCATTACTACCGTCAACATCGACCAATCATAGAGCAGTGTATTATTTCCCACATTTTGTAGAAGCGTACATTTGAAAGCTCGACTGTGATGGTCCAAACATTTAAAATCTTGCGAATGGATATTCTCAGTCAGTCTCACAAGTTAATCAACCAAGAACGATCCATAAAAAATGTAATGATCACATTATAATGTCGCCAATGGCATGAATAGGAGCTTAATTGAAAATCTTCTCTGGCGTTCTGTTCAAGCAATTAGGAGGTTCATATCTATAAATTTAATCAAGCGGAATACTGAATCAGCGAGTCTTTCTGGTAATTAATAATTACGCATTTCTTATTGTTGTAAGGGATCAACATTTTGTTTGGCCAAGACATGAAAGTTTAGCTTGCTACTGACTTATTTACAACAACGTAACAAATTTATATTCTTCTATGCTGCTGGGACCGTCGTAAAAATTGTTGGTTATAATAGTGTTTTCATTTGGTTAATTACCTACTTAATTCCGCCAACAAGTAATAAAGGCGGCACCCGCTTTAGCTCTGTGAATATTAAACAAGCTTCCTACCTCCTAGCGGTCGCGGTGACGACATTAATTCGTTATTTATTCCAGACTTATATATGTACGCCTAATTACATACTATAATTCTTAAATATGTGTTTAGAGGTTAAACGAGCATGAACGGTATTGAAATTTCGACGTCATATATTGAACTCAATGCGGTAAAACTTAATAATGTAACTTTAAGTTTTTGTAGCATATTCACGAAGAGCTTATTATTTAATAACCTTTTAATCAGTTTTGATAACAGCTATATACTTGTTCTACTTTTGCAAGTTCTAAATGTACAAGAACAAGAAATAAAAAAAATTATTCCACAATTACAGAACTTTGATAGATATGATAGTTTTAATTTAAAATAACCTACATAAACTAATCAATGTTTTTACCTGTACGTAATTTTAGACAAACTTTGGAATTATCCATACACGTGTTATCTTTATTAAATTACTTCATACTAAAATGTTAGTATAAATCTATCACAAAAATATTTCCATATAAAACAATATTCATATCATCATCATCATGATAAATCTATCACAAAAATATATTCCATAATAAAACAACATTTATTTACTACAAACGACTTGCTAACAAGTATAATCAAATAGCATACCTATTAAAAAACATAAAAGCAAATAAATAATGATTGACATAGGTTAAGTCATTTAAATAGATAGAAGTTATTTCATTTCCCATGTAAGAAAAGTTATTTAGCATGTAAAGTTAACGGAATACAATTTAAACAGTTCAAAATACATGTTTCGTGTTTTGATATTCATTAGTCCAATGCTGGAACAGAGTGCTGATTCTCTGATTCAGAGGCTTCTTAAAGACTTACACTTTTAAGGTACTGAATATTGGAACCAATAGCCACTTTGTTTAACAATTTAAACCGTGTTAAAAAGGCGATCGGGAGAATCAAGTGATCATTCGAAGTCTTTTATGCCTTTATAGTAAATGTGTAGAATAATTAAATGAGTCCTTAATCTCGGGCAAATGTTTGATTTAGCACCCGCCGGGACTAAGGTTTTACTGCTAATAATTCGGTTTAGGAAAGCCAAGGCGCCTCAGTCACCCACGCTTTCCTTAAAGGTCATTCAAGGACTTTGCAGCCTCTCATTTCAATGTGTAGCTAGATTTTGGTCCAGACTAGAATACCTTGTATTTATCGAACGTATTTATGATCTAGCAAATTATCAAGGCCATATAAAATATCACGGTAAGATAAGTATAGTTTATAAAATTAATGAGACTGTAGCATTATAAAAATAACCCGAGAAAAATACCGTGCATCCTGTGAAAAGTAATGGCATGATAACTTTCAAAAAAAAATTTTTGTTTAACTTGTGACGCCTAATTATGTCAATTTAATATTGTGATAAAGTTTGACGACCCATTTGGTGTAATGGTCGAGACGTCGGCTGCTACACCAAGGGTTTCGGGTTCTATTCCCGGGCAGTACACATATTTGTGTGCATGAACATGTCTGTTTGTAATGGTCTGGATGTTTTCTATAATGTGTATGTATTTACAAAAAAAAATTACATAAGTATGTTTATCCGTTGTTTAGCACCCATTATACAGGCCTCACGCTTTACTTGGGGCTAGATGGCGTTATGTGAATGTCAGTGGATATTTATTTATTTAAAGTTGTCATTTTTGAGACTCTACTGCACGGCGCACAGCCTTTAAAGTTGAATTCAAAATCAAAAAATATATATATGCAATTTAGATCGATAAATAACATTTATGATTGCCCAATTCGATTCTACCACTGGTTCGGACTGTTGATGTCTACTGAAAATAATCCAGCAAGAAATTCAGTTACGTAGTTAATACTCTTTAAAAAAGCAAAATGTTTACAAAATTATTGCCATAAAAAACTAATAAAATGTTTGTATTAATATTAGTAAGAAATATTTTTCAAGCGGCAAATATGTCTGCAAAAAGATAAGTTTAAATACTGACGCCATACATCTCAAATCTAGGATAAACCTCAATCGTTGCAAAAAGCAAATTTGATTTCTCATATGATAGATGTGCATCCCTGCATCTGACACAAACACACTGCAATCTGAATTGAGTACCACTTTCAGATTAAAACTGTTGGTCTATAGCATACAATGTAAGTGAAATACAAAAATACTCCAGTATACGCATAAGTTATCCAGTCACGTATGAGGAAAATTAAGGCTTATGTTATATACTCGCGTAGTAGGTAGCGAAGAAATTACCAGGAAC
Source organism: Leucinodes orbonalis (assembly GCA_019425675.1). Classification (NCBI taxonomy): domain Eukaryota; kingdom Metazoa; phylum Arthropoda; class Insecta; order Lepidoptera; family Crambidae; genus Leucinodes; species Leucinodes orbonalis. The sequence continues at coordinate 7,454 of PQWD01014846.1, forward strand.
GAATTCCTAACTCAACAAGATACGCAAAAAATACAATAGTTGAATATTCTAAATTCACCAACAGGGTCTCAGGTTTGTGTGTTAACTTTGTTTTTTTCGTTACTTTTAATATAAATGAAAAATACTGTAAATAATTATTTTAGCAAAAAAAATTTTTATGAGTAAACCATAAAAGAAAGACATACTAGTACATCAAGTTCAGACGACCCATTTGGTGCTGCGGTTTGAGACGTCGGTTGCCACACCTAGGTGCGATCCCCGGGCAGTACAAACATTTGTATGCATGTACATGTCTGTTTGTAATGTCTGGGTGTTTTCTTTGTATAATATGTATATATTTACTAAAAAAATATATATATTAGTTTGTTTATCCGTTGTTTAGTATCCAGAATACAGGCTGACCGCTTAATTTGGGGCTAGATGGCGCTGTGTGAATGTCAGGGGATATTTAGTTTATTTCTTTATTTATATGCTGTCACGGACTTTTTTGGACCTTTTTTTTTATTGAAAAGGCTTATTTGAAGTTTGTTATTCCGCTTAACCACGCTCAACCATTCTCACGGAACTCGGATCTATAGCAATAATTGGTGTTTGTTTGACCCATGTCCACCCGACTTTCGGGTTTTCCACAAATTTTTCGACCCAGTTAGTGTAATGGTTGAGACGTCCTACTCCACCATGGGATCCGATCCGATCTAAAGGCAGTAGAAACAATTGTGTGCATAACATATATGTAAGTATTGGTTTGGGTGTTTACGTATAAAGTTTGTATGCATTTATAAAATAAGTATAAATTTGTTTCTCCATTATGTCCGATATTACAAGCTTCACGCTTGGGGCAGTTTTTAAGGCTAAATTGTTGATATAGGGAATCCAATAACACAATCGGATTCGTTTACAGTGTCCGCCACGTGTAAATATTTGTATCTACAAATAAATATTGTTTTTCTTTTGCTCCTGTGATATATTTTTTGTTTATATCATACTATACGTATCATATATCGTACTGACGCCTACTTAAGTATTATGATTATCTTATAGAAATTTATTTTTGTATAGGTATTGAGAAGTAACCTACAGTTTTATTACTTAACACATGAATATATTGACTGACTTGATATTGATTTACTTAAGAAAAACAAAAAAAGGAAAGGTTTAAAGTTTTTAGCAAGGATACCTTTATTTTGTCTATTTGTAAAACCAAAATAATTATACATACGCTAAGTCCTGCTCAACTTAAAGGGTAACAAGTAATGAAGTTACTGAAATAATCTTTGGGAGCCGAAGCAATTTTCATCAGCCCGTAGTGTTCGTGAACATTCTATCAAATAATTAATTTTCGATTTAAATAATCCGAGTAACGTTTTGGGGACCTCTTTTATATGTAATAGGTGCACGATAACTATCCTCGCTAGTTATATATATAATAGTGGACTGCCCACGTGCGTCACAGGAATGATGACCGTTGGATGACAAACAAGTTATGCAGTGGATATCGCGTCACAAAGCATGTGTAAATAGGACCGAGATATCTGATGCCAAACGGAAGATCCAACTCCATAGAGACCAGTCCGTCAACCTATCAATGTTCACAGACACCATAGTAATTAGGACTCGAATCAATCATTATAATAATAACTCATCGCAGTCTTTAGGATATTAATATCTTTACAGGGCGTACATAGGTAATGTTCACGTAATGTGGCCGGCAAACTGACAACATTTGGACACCGCACCTACGGAGCATTTTAAAAGATTGGACGACTGCCGCGTTATGAATCGCCAAATGGGAGCTATTAAAACTAATGTTCTTGTATTGTACGCGTACAATACGTGCTTACTTATCTCATAAGGTATCCTACAAACAAAGTCGGTTTTAAGAAAACTCCATATGAGTGTTACACACCGAGGGAGTTAGGATTGTATTGGTTTTTAGTATTAAAACAATTCTAAAATCACATCAATATTATCTTGGCGATAATATCAATATCAGCGTTTTTATAGATGATTCGTTAATTTAAATGGAGTTAATGTATATAATATTACTGGTGAATAAGTATGCAAAAACCGGACAAAGGAAGTCTAGCTGAGCCATCGAGGGATCCAAAAAAAAGTATAGAATTATTAATAGTATAGATCATGAAGTTTTATTGCAATTGGGGATTTACATTAAGCCTACTTTTAATTCCAATTATTTGTTCCTAAGGAAATCACAGGCACAAGCCTTGTTTTACACTCCTCACTGACAAATGTTTTGCACTTTCAAATACTCTTTAATTCTACAATTGATTTCAAAACAAGTCGATTCAATTTCATATATCCTTTGTGAATATTTTTTCTAATTAAAAAGTGTGAGGATACGATATTTGTATTTATTGATCAAAATGTGTATTTGTTATTGACATAAGCGGACTTATTTTTCACATAAACACTAATTTTACATTTACATGAGGCCACATACTTGGGCACGTGGTTAAATTTTAGCTGAATTTGCCCACGCGTTTACAAAAGTAGTACATAAAAATTAATCATTTACATAAAAAAAATGTTAAAGAGAGGTGCTCTTTTGCGTTACCGAAACTTTGTTTTTGAAGTTTTTTAATCGCCGGTAAAAAAGATTAAAATGTGTTTTGAAGAAAGAATGTTGATCTATGTTATAAGTAGTATCCTCTGATACTGAACCATACTCATGTGTCAGAGGTACCTCAACAATTGTTGTCTCAATTTAAAATTTTGAACCTGGTTTAAATTTGAACCTAACCGATAATTTTATTAACAACATTAAAGATAAGAAAAATAGTTATAAGTTTTTACTTAACTTAAGTTTAGACTTAGAGATGTTGCTTTTAGTTAGGCGATTCAAGAGAACTAAAATTGAATTACGAGTCTTCAACTAAAGCACCCCTTTCGTTGAATAACCGGGTCCAGGATAGATTGGAGTTTCTTCTTTTTATTTTTCTACATACGTATCTATTAAATATAACACGATTAGTTTTAGTAGTATTATACACAATAATTATTAAATATCATTGACACATTTATTATATCTGAATACTTTAGGACAAAATGGCATAATGTTTCCCTGACAAAATCTTATAAAATTGGGCCAACTTAATCCCAAGCATGAGAAATCCGTAACCAAAACCGCAATTAAAAAAGTAATAACAATAAAAAAGTAATAAATTTAATTACCTACCTAACTGGAGCTTCTCAGCAGGGAGGAATGGGTAAAAACTTGCACAGACAGCAAACCTGGTACACAGACAGCTTCAAAATGGGTAACAAAGTATGATGCGGAGCATACAGAGCCCAACCTATGGCTAACATTAGCACCAATTCGGGTCAGTATGCTTCCATCTTCCAGAATGAAATATCTCCATCATAGAATGTGCGAAAGCTAATCGACTGGAAAACTGTGTTAACCACTGCTAAACAGTATAAAATAAAAACTGGTAAAAGACTGCGTAACAGAGTACCACACCAATGGGTGCCAGGTTATTCTGGCATAAGTGACAACGAAAGTGCCGAGGAACTCGTAAAGGCTGCTAAGTAGGGCTAAAACGATACCACTGAGGTATTGATACTTTTACTCGATACGGTATCGGTTGTCAAATATCGATACTTACTCGGTATCGATTGAAAAGTATCGATACTTACTCGTATCGAAGAGTTTTCGGAAAATTTCAAGTAAAAACTTAAAGAAGTGTTCAAATTATGAATGATAACATTTACTAAAAGTCTGCTTATGAAGCGGTTCTAAAAATTAATTATACTTTTTTGAATGTTTGCCTGTTAGATGATTTCTTGCGGCAGTTATTTAAAAAAACCTTTACAAGGTTCAAAGGTAGGTACCTAGTTTAAATAAATGAGTGTAGAAATAACGGTGGGGACTCAAGCTTGACATCATCCCATTCCTTCAATCGCTAAGAATTTTAAGGTGCAGGCTGGATTAGCCAAATAAATTTAAGTCTATCAGTTTTCTATGAGTTGCTTTTACTTCTTATACTCTTCGCATAGCTTGAAATTTTTACATATTTTAATATATCATTTTTATGACCTTACCATACGCACTTGGAAGGAAACACATCTGGAAAAAGAACTTGAAATGAAGGTTTTTAAACTAAGGTAAAGTACTCATATGATATAAGTACTTTACCTTAGTATCGCGTATGTACTTGTATTTACTCATATCGTTTCATCCCTACTTGTAAGGCCACTAACTAGACACTGCAAGGAAAAAGTGTTCTTTACAAAATGAGGCTAAGTCGGCGGACACTAATATGGCGGCGAAAAGGGCTCGTAGCAAGGCCGGGTGGGAGTGATGGGACACTGAATTTACAAGTGACTCGGTCACTTGTACATTCTGCGTAGATAAGAGAGAGAGATACCGAAGCACCTCCTCTGCAATGTGGTTCCACAACAGAAGTGAAATATCCACTTGGGCAACCATAGATATAGAATATACAAGATTCACAAAGACGGCTTAGAGACATGACAAAAATATTGAAGTATATGTGTGTTGGTGAATGTCTATGTGTAAGTTGCAAATAGTGTTGTCAATCAACGGGCGGTCTCTTTTCGTACCGAAACTAAGAAAATCATGCGTATTTTAAACCTGATGAATCTGAATCATCAGCAAACCTATAATTGTTAACAACTTAAACGACGGTGACCGATGGTGGCCAGTACTTAGTACACTACTTTGAGCTAATAACTGCGATACCTGCTGAGCTCGGAGGAACTGAGATATTCATTTAAATTAAATGCTGTGAAGGGCAATTTGTTTTAAATTAAATACATGTGATAAATAACATATTTATTTGCATAGGGATTAATATTATGTTTATTAAATCACCTTCGCATATAATGCATTATTTTAGATAAATTTAAGAAGTTATTGTGAGCTAACCTTTAAAGATAAGACATGCTGTCGCGGTCTTTTATTAGAACTCTCATACATGACTTTTGCCAAACTTAACCGTTTTCACAGCGAACGCAGCGGAAGGCTCCATGTAGGAAAAATGTTCAATTCATTCTCTTACTGCTTCACTACTATGGTTTTTAGTACAGCCTATATCCTTTATCGATAAATAAGAAATCTAAAATTGAAATATTTTTTTCTAATTGGTCCAGTAGTTCCTGAGGTGAGGGAGTGAGTTCAAATAAACAAACTCTTCAGCTTTATAATATCAGTATATATACAGTAAATTAATTAACTCAATACTTTTAAATGATTTTATTTATTGCCCTCTCAATACTACACTTTTTTGAGATGTGTTCGTATGGTTTCCTTGCTTAATTTAACATTTCGTTTACGTGTTTAATTCTAAGATAAACGTAGTTCCTATTTTTTTTATCTGGTCTTTTTTAAGTCCGCATCCATTTTTCCATTATTGCTGAATGTGTGAAAACCTGAAAAAATACGGTATTTATTTACCAATATGTAAATAAAACATAAGTATCTATGAATAATGTTATTTTTACATAAGTAGACGAAATCATCAATATTTATGTTGTGTATTCTTCTAAAAAACTATTCAAGTTTTTTATCGATTGTAATGACGTCACCGCTTTGTCAAGCACTTGCGTAAACAAACAATTAGCTATTTTATACATTATTTTCGCGAATTTAAATAAAAACACTATTTATACTCAAATATATAAATGGGAATCAAAATTATATTAAAAACTTATATTTAAAAGCCAATTTCTAGCCGAAATGAAGTAAAAAATGGTTCGCAAAATTCCAATGATAAAATCGTATTTACCAGTGAAAAGTGTATTTTTTATATTATTTCGCCTAGTAGCGTTGCACCCAGGTACAGCACACGACACTAATTGTATAAAGTAATAATTACAATATTAATAGAACAATTAGCAATAATATTCACAATTTTCACTGACACTGACAGTGACAACACACCGGGCTGCTATGGGCTCTTAGTCGCGAAAAACAATAACATATTTTCTATATTCGCTGTCTCTTTTTCTCTCGGGCGTTTGTGCTTGATTAAAGACCTCTCACTCCAACGCTTTGTGTCTCTTATAAGCGTAGCGCGCTATTTAAATCTATGTGGGCAACTAACATTTTTGCCCAAATGATCTTTAAATTAATCCTTGGGCAGGGCTTCTCCTGAATTTCCTGAAAAGCGCCCAACTTTTAGACGAACTCTAAAAGGGGAGCGAATCACAAAAGATCTTTTAGATCGTAGTAACTACAGTTCTGTAATAGCCTCAATAGCCCCCAAAAAACAAATAATAATAATTATAAAACCTACCTATACTTTATAAAATCTGGACAGGTTTATCTTTTGTTTGTTTTCTTTGCTTATTTATTAATAACTAGACGATTCTTACAATTTGTTCCCTGTAAATATGCTAAACGTCGTATTCCTAGTAAAACTAAAATATTATATTGAATAGCGCTGTATTATCATAAATTGTATTAAGATCTATTTCAGTTTATAACCACCAACCACCAACACCTATAGCAATCAATTACGTTGATTGAAGATTTATTTTGACAGACGGGTGACTATCTTTTCTATTTATTGCTGAACAAAATATCTTACTACTAAATAAAACTAGTTAGACATTCGAATGTATACAACGTGTGGTGTCTCCACAGTATTAGCGGTCTACCGTAAGATTGACGTCATACTTTTAATAAAACAAAGCGATTATGTTACCGTCATTTGACATCAACATAAAAAAGAAGCTATCACTCAACAATTACTTTAATGATATGCAGGACGAAATTTACCCCAGGCATATCGTGTGGTTAAGTGGCTAGGTAAAATGATGTGAGTGAGTTTTAAGTCTCAATTAATCCGCCTTTAACGTGACTCTGCACAGCACAGGCTTTCCTGTACGGAATGGCTTAGGGAGAATGGAACGAAATCTACCACGCTTATCCAATGCGGATTGGTAATTTTAATGACTAGCATCGTTAACATGATATGAAGACCCATAACATGACACCAAGGGTTCCGGTTTCGATCCCCGGACAGTGCAAACATTTGTGTGCATGAAGATGTCTGTTTGTATTGGTCTGGGTGTTTCTATGTATAATATGTATATATTTACAAAAAACTATATAAGTATGTTTGTCCGTTGCTTAGTATTCATATTACAGGCTAATTATTAGTTTGAGACTAGATGGCGCTCAAGGATATTTATTTATCCTAGAATAATAACTGGGTTTATCTGTTTAACGTTCCCTTCGAAGCACTGTAGACCTATTTTTCGGGCACCCACTCTTTATAATTTAAACCCATTATGTTTCCGTATATCACCTGTCTTGTATTTGTGGATTACAATTGTCATTTAGAAATACATCTCAGGTGAGAAGAAACTTACAATTGAAAATAGAAAATGACGTTATATTTCCTTTAATCGAATTTAATTTATAAGCACTTTTCATACTACTAATAACAAAGGTACCCTTTCTTAGTTAGAAATTACGATATCGGAGATGATTTCTATTAAGGCTTCTGAACTCATTTTAGAATAATGACATTAATAACATATACAATAGTCATTGTTTGTTATGAGAAATAGCACCATTTGGAAGTAATAGTTGTTAATAAAATTAGTTCTGGTTTTTACGTATCGGAACTACTGATAAACGAATTTTATTTCATGACTTGTGGCAAATTTATGTTACTATTAAATTACATTTCTGTATATTTAAAAAAGAACGTAAAAACTGAAATCAAAATCGTATTGTCAATGATATGTGTTAAACGCATGAAAACTACTCATCAGTATTACCCATTGGAATACGGTGTTTTCGAAGCGGGATACGCACACTAGTAACAAATTATCAATCAAAGTTGAAAACAAACCCCGGGTGCGGTGGGGCGGGGGCGGTCGAAGGCGCCAGCCAGGCTGGCGCGGCGGCTGCAAGCGGTGCATCTTGCGCAGGTGCGACCCGTCTCCCGTGCCCATGTCCCCGGGACGTCATCGACAGAACGCATCACGCGTGACTGACCCCCCACCCACACATAATAGATGAAACGCCTACGCAATGCTTTACTTATACCTTTATTACAATCACAACTCCATTGACTGGCAGTTTTTATTATTGTGTTGATAAGCTTTTGTAGTTCGTTTTAAAAGTAGAATGTCCCTGGAACAATAGAAAATCTTTTGAACATTGGGAGTTTACTCTCTCAATTAAGCCGCTCAGGCTATCCACTAATTACATCTAAGTGATTGGTTTGCAAAATACCGAGTTAGGCATAAAAGGTTGGAAATAAAGAATTCTAAGCGATAAGTGCTGATGACCAATCTATAAACACATATTTTTGTTTAGGTTGTTATATAATAATTTGGTACTATCAGAATTGTTATAATCAAAACATATTTCAATTCAATTGAATTTCAGGCACACTTTGTTATTGTTTATAGAATCAAGAGTAAGTAAACGAAGGATCGTCCAACTTGTAAAATAATTATGAAACTCAAATAAATAAAAGTGACAGGTTCCTTTCGGTCGGGCCGCTTGACTTTGAGGACGAAGTGAGACATCAAGTAAACAAGCTGGCAATGAAGCCGCGGGGCAGTATTTCATGACTTGCTCGTATTGTTTTATTTGTTCAACGAACTGTCGTCATCTTATAAATTGGGATAGTTGTCAATATCAAAATCGATGGCCAACTTTGGAAACGATAAGTTACAAGTTACACCGTAGACGGTGGCAAAACTTTTGATATATTGTTATATGACACTCGTAATGATACCAATGCACATCCCTTAACAATTTATTTTATTGAAAGTATTATATTCTGTTGACCGCTGAGCCTTTCCAACGGGCAAATAGCAGGTACAGGTTTTGGCTATCATGTTATTGTCGTTGTTGCTTTAAATATATAATCACAACCAAGCATAAGCTCTAACATGGCGCAGGTACATACCGTTCCTTCTACAGCTTTGCATGCTCATTTATTTGGTTTTCCTAACTAATTTGTTAGTGTAAATTTGAAACTTTATGCGATTCGCATCAGTAATGCTTTGAGTACTAGGCCCAAGATAATCACAGACGTATTTATTAGTTAATAGAATTGATTGTGTGATTGTAAGGCGCAATGTGTAAGACTGTATATTTTGGTATTTATATAATACTTACCTATATATTGAATAAAATATATATCTCTATATTATGTTATTATTACACAACAATACACATTAGATACTCAAATAATTATTCATTAAATCTAACTAAATAACAAGATGTTGAAAAATAAGCCTTAAATGTAAAGTTCTCTAATAACCTCAGCCTAAACTTGCGTGACCTTGCCTGCGAAACCCCTATTATATCAGAGTCTGATTCTCTTAAGGAATAATAAGTAAAAAGCTCGATACATCATTTCTTTTTTTATCACATAATTTGTGTCTCGAGTTGTTTATTTGTAAAACTGTCTTGTTGGCATTACAGTAGTAATATATAATTTTATTTCATAAATTTGAACAAATCGGCGAAATAATAATCTTCATAACTTGGTTTCGCCTGTTTGTTTGTAACTACGTTGTTATTGTGTTTTCTTCACACTTCATGGATATGACAAGGGTTTTGACGTATTTTACCCACTCGCCGCGTTCGAGAATTTAATAAATCTTTTTTTTAGAAAAGTTATATCGAACTTTACGTGCGTAAGGGGTGATAAATGATTTGACAAGCATGGAGTGGAACAGGCTAAGATAAACAATACATTAACAAGATGCACAATCACGAAGGAACGTTAACCAAAAAATGTCCGAGCCGCACTATACATATAGTATAGTAATTGTTATATTTATAACAATTACTATATGTTATGATATGTGATATGTGAAATTTTAATGAAAATTCTGCCCAACCGACGCGATAGGCAGGTTTTTGCCTCTACTTAGTTTATTGTTATTATTCACAAAATCGCTTAGAGACACATTTTTTAAAAATATAATAGAAATATATATTTTCCTACATATTCCAAAACAATTTAAGGTTGACAGGGGAAATATCAATCAAAAAGGTTTATTTATTTGTTGGTTATTTCTCTATAACCACATGTGAGTACTTTATAAAATCAGCATTTGATCATTATTCAACACCATAAAAAAATACCTAAAACGGCAGATAATACGATTATTAAACGATTATCAATCATGCGATATCACTCTAAAAATAGTTTGTACTGAGGTATACAAATACTGTTGACCCTGTCTCACTAAACCCGAGGTCGTGGATTCAAACGCCACTAAATCCTTACATTTGTGCCACTAACATTGATTTATCAGTGCCAGGACTAATCTGTTTATCATATTTTAAATAAGTTATGTAAGTGTTACGCAACAGGCTCGATAAAATCAATAAATACAATTAAATTCAAAGGAATCATCCATACTATTATTGAATTTGGAATTAACGGCACACATATGTATATGTACACATATTCGTCTATATGTACATTTTTATTAGAGCGTCGGTGGCTCAGTGGTGTGGACTGTCGCCTTCCTACCGGGAGGGCTGAGGTTCAAATCCCGACACGTACCAATGTATTTTCGAATTTACGAAAATATAAGTACGTTATCCGACGCTCTTACGGTGATGGAAAACATCGTGAGGAAACCTTCATGCACGCCTGCGAAGATTCGAAGGTTGTGTGTGAAGTCGTCCAATCCGCACTGGGCCCGCGTGGACGACTAAGGCCTAATCACCCTATACGGGTAGGCTCGTGCCCCTCGGTGGGGACGTTTAATGAGCTGATGATGATGATGATGTACATTTTACTTCTCAGGTAAAATATCCATATCTATACTAATATATAAAGCTGAAGAGTTTGTTTGAACGCTCTAATTTCAGGAACAACTGGTTCGATTTAAAAAATCTTCTATTGTTAAATAGCTTATATATCGAGGAAGGCTATAGGCTATATATCATCACGCTACGTGCAATAGAAGCGGAGCAGTTATGAAGAATAATTCAAAATCGGGGGTATTTTTTCATACTTGGAGCTTCCGCTGCGTATGCTGCGTAAACGGTTTAAGTATCGCAAAAGTCATGTATAAGAGTATTGTTCCCCTTTTAAAGGTCCATAAATAAATCTGCGACAGCATATGTCAAACTTTTAAGGTTAGCTCCCTATACCATATTTTTTGCTTTTTTTGCTAAAATAATGCATCATTTGCGATGGTGTTTTCATAAATATGATAATAATCTTTATCCAAATAAATACTTTTAAACAAAACTGCCATTCACATAATTCAACTTAAATTAATATGAAATATAGTTTTAACTCACCTAAATATACGAAGGATCGGGTTAAAGAGAGCGTTAGGCCAAAGTAACTATTCCACGCGGACAAAGAAAGAAGCACGCAAAAGCTAGTAATTTATATAATAGCCAAAGGATATTGATTGTTAGGGATCGGTCAACGTGAAAGTCATCAGGGGAGGCCTAATGCTTGTGTATATTTTGGGCTTCAATGATGAGTATGATTATGATGGTTTGCATTAACACTATTAATAATTAAAACTGGATGTTCAGATCAAAACGCTCCAAAATCTAAACATAATTAAAAATAAATATGAGTTTTTATTATTAATCCGTTTTAAGAACTCATATTTTTGTACTATATACTTGTGTGATTAAAATTTGTTTTGATATGTTTAGGTATAAATAAAATTTAGTTTTTGACTTCGACTTTAAACATTCTAGCAATGAAACATACCATACTATACAACCATAACTTGAAATTCATTTAGCAAGTTCCTTTATATTTATTACACTACCCTACTACATTACTACCTTGGGTATACGTGAACGATGGCTGTAAATTATAACAGCCAAAATAACAAAGTGCGCCGAAGGGCAAATTTACCTAATGTCCGGTCCTGTACATACGCCCCAACACGTAGTTTTTAATCGCAGTAATGCTTTATGACATCAAAGTTGTACATATACATATCGATACTGCGAAGGCGTTTAGTAAATTAAAATGGGATCAGCCTATAAGACACTAACAAAAAACCATTACATTATTTCACTAATTAGCGTAGATAGTGCACTGTATCTAATAAAGACTATAAAACAATTTTACGAATTCAAATAATGACAGTAGACTGTCAATATTACCATAATACTTTATGATAACATGTTTATTAAATTAATATTTGTGAAGGAATAATTATTTCAAGCCATTCTCGACATTATGAACGTTGTATTTTTATATATTGCTGAACATCAAGTAAATGACCAGGTCAATACAAATGAGTTACGAATCAAGCAGAAAGCCCACCTGGTGGTTATTGGTATTTGTCGCCTTTTGATTATAGCAATGATTCTAAAAGGTAACACAGTGCAGTTCCTAACTTATGATATACAAATTTATGTATCAGTTTTACAAGGTGCCTCACGATTCAACCTAAAACCACCTCCAAATAAATATGGCAGAAGAAATAAGTGACATTGAAGTACAGGTATTGAAGCACGTTACAGGCAGACGACCCTGCACTTGGTCTCTTTTAGGTGGTATGCAAACTGGAAAATGACTTTTTTATTTTTATTGTATTTTTGGTCATGATTAATGCCTTTTTATAATTATACTCATGATAGCCAGAAATTCTAACTCATTCCTGTAAGAAATCATAATTTCAAGAGATTTCTTAAATACTTTCATGTTACATAATCACACTAGTCATTTAATATCTTCTATCGTGTGATTAAATACAAAGGCAGCACTCAAGTTTAGCTCTTTTTTAACCACATTTTATAAATACTGTTAACAATACTTTAGACAAATCAATACAGTTATTCCAATCACATGAGTATCATAGATGTTTTTGTAATTCTTCGTATTTATTGGGTGATTCAATTTGGTTCAGCATCTAACCAGATGTTACGGATCAGTTACTTAGGTATCACCGACTAATCTGCATCCCACTCGAGCGTAAGAGAACGATAGATCTATACAAGATATTATTGACAAATCTAGACGAGGCATTCGTGCCTCAATTGTGAAGAGTTATCAGTTTGAAATAAATCAGTTTTAAAACTATGACCCCGAGACGAGAGTCTATGCCATATTCAAAAACTTTAACTATGGCATAGACTCTCGCCATATACTGTTTAAATGCACGCGTTGGCGACATAAGAAATAGATATAATAGGTAAACCAAGAATTATATTGCAAGTATGAGGAACTCTCAATTTCTCTTTAACCAAGAATTATATTGCAAGTATAAGGTACTCTCAGCCTCTCTTTAACCTGCTTCTTTACAGTCCACTGCTAGACTTAGGACTCCCTCATACTTCGCCAGATACAACAAATTACAATACATTTGTCACCACTCCTACTCCTTCCGAGGGTGTCGTTAGAGGCGACCGTGGGATAATATACCGGATGTAATAAGTAGCACCGAAGCAATTTTCAATCGAATATTAGTAATATAAATCGGTAGGTGAGGGTCATAAGACTCATAAGATTTGAAATTACTTCAGCCATACTTTGATACAATGTTTAATACTCGTATTACAATAAAAAACAGTTTGTGTGAAACTAAACGTCATCAAGCCATCAATATTAAAAATTTGATTCTAAATGTTATAGCTCTTTGAACAAACCGCTCCTTTACATATTAAATACTACCAAGTTTACTTTTAACCTTGTTTACATCTGAACCTTCTAAGGTAGCAAAAATAAAGTCGAACAAAAATAACCACGAAAGGGAAATGACCCCATTTTATACTAGCACCAGTTATTCGTAAGCTTCTCGCGCACGCATCCATAAAGTTTATTTTTAGTTCGGCCGAGCGTATCTTGCGATGGCCGATTAGATCAGGAACCCAATTAAGGCTTAGTCAAATGGCCTAGAATCGGCCCAATCTGTGCGCGGTTAATTGTGAGACGCTAGCCGCCTCCATCGCAAACTGAGCTATCCATGAGCCTCAGCTACTGGCACTACCTACGGAAATAGAACAATCGCAAACTGCTTTAATAACGGGTATGCTTCTTTTATTATTATAGCTCTACAAAGCTATCTATAGGTATACGTGTAAGTGTTCATTCATTCATTACTGTACCAGTAAAAGGAATCATGTTTTTATTGCTTTTGTATGTAACTAATGTAAGCAAAATAATACCGTAGTTCCACAATATTTTATGACACAAAGCAAAGGTTTTTTTAATAAATGAACTTTTATTGGTACAGACGTCCTGTGATTTAAATTAAATAAATGTTTATAATGTATGTTATACTTTAAGCACGATTAATTCTTTGAGTCGACAAGTCCGTGAGGTGATGTCAAATTATAATACAAGGCGGCTAAGAAATAAAACATAAAAAGGGAATGGGCAGCAATGCTCTACTATTAAATCAAAACTTTTAACAAGTACTGTTATCTCCAAACTACCGCCTGCTAAGGCTGGTGATAAAAGCAATATGTTGTCATTATCATGGAGCAGGCCCTAAGTCTAACAGTGGGCCTGTGTGGTTGAAATGAAAATAATTGCTATGATAAATAAACATAAATTAAGGTCGAAAGTCTTTGAGCCATGCGTCCTACCCGTACTAGCATACGCAGCTAAGACATAGACACTGACTGCGGGATTGGTTCACAAGTCCAAAGTCACTCAACGCGCAATGGAGCGAGCTATGCTCGGGGTCTCTCTTAGGGATAAGATCATCATCATCATTTTCATCATTGCAGCCCAATTATGTCCACTGCTGAACGAAGGCCTCCCCTAATGATTTCCACGCGGACCGATCCCTTGCAGTTGACATCCATCTGCTACCCGCCACCTTAATCAGATCATCCGTCCATCTGGTTGGGGGTCGGCCTACGCTTCGCTTTCCATTACGTGGACGCCACTCGAGAACCTTTCCGCCCCATCGGCCATCGGTTCTACGCACTATGTGCCCTGCCCACTGCCACTTCAACTTGCTAATCCTCTGGGCTATGTCGGTCACCCTAGTTCTCCTACGGATATCATCGTTTCGGATTTTATCGCGTAGGGAGACCCCCTAACATAGCCCTCTCCATAGCACGCTGAGCAACCTTGAGTCTATTCAAGAGGCCCTTAGTGAGCGACCACGTTTCGCTTCCGTATGTCATAACTGGCAACACACACTGGTCAAAGACCTTCGTCTTGAGACACTGAGGTGAGACACGACATGGGCATTAGACATGACTTTCGTCTTGTCCATGTTCATTTTAAGACCCACCTGTTGAGAAGCTCCGTCTAGGGTTTCGAGCATAGTGCTTAAATCCTCAATGGATTCTGCCATGACTACTATATCATCGGCAAATCGAAGATGAGTGATGTACTCGCCATTCACGTTGATGCCAAGTCCTTTCCAATCGAGCAGCTTAAACATATCTTCCAACGCAACTGTGAACAGTTTCGGAGATATAACGTCTCCCTGTCTCACTCCTCGGTGCAATTGGTTAGGTTGTGTAAGCTCTTCATGTACACGGACTGACATAGTAGCGCTCTCGTACAGACATCTCAATACTTCGATATAGCGAAAGTCAATATGGCACCGTTGGAGGCCTGAGCACAGCCCAAGTCTCGATCGAATCAAGGCTTTCTCATTCACAAACGCCAAGCATAATGGCCGGTTATACTCTCTAGTCTTCTGTATAACCTGCGCAGCGTATGTATGTGGTCTATGGTGCTGAAGCCTTTGCGGAACCCGGCTTGTTCGGGGGGCTGGAAATCATCAAACCTACGCGCGAGACGGTTCATGATGACTCTGGAGAACAACTTGTAAATGTGGCTCAATAGCGTGATGGGTCTATAATTCTTCAGCAAGGTTTTGTCGCCTTTTTTGAAGAAAAGCACCACCACGCCATTGCTCCACGCCTCTGGCGTCGCACCCTCACAGATCACGGAATTAAAGAGCTTCTGAAGGGTCTTAAGCACTGGCGTGCCACCTGCTTTCAAAAGTTCTGCGGTAATTCCGTCTTCTCCGGGGGCCTTATTTCGCTTAAGTTGTTTCAGAGCCATCCTAATCTCGCTCAAGGTGGCTTCCGGGATATCCTCAGATAGGTGATGGGTTAACTTAGCTCTCAGGTCTTCGGCTAAGCTTGAAGCGGGAATCTGTGTAGCGGTATATAACTCGCTGTAAAACTTCTCAATCTCCCTCAAAATCTCTGGTTTAGATGAGACTACATTTCCACTGTTGGTCTTCAGACTAGTCAGCTGGCTTTGGCCAAACGACATGTTCCTTGCAAACACCTTGGAACCCCTGTTCCGTTCGATCGCCTCTTTAATACACTTTGTATTAAAGCGACGAATATCGCGTCGCAAGGAGCTGGATATACGTCTATTAAGCTGCCGGTATTGTGACGTGTCGTCTGAAGACTGCAGTTTCATCTGTCGTACAGCACATAGTTTGGGGACAGAGACCGTGTCAAACGCCTTCGCGAGATCTAGAAATATAGTTATGCATTTTTTACCATCATTTAACGCATTAACAATATGGTGAGTTAGATCATGAACCGCGTCATTTGTATTTTTTCCATTTCTAAAACCGAACTTTCTAGGTGGTTTTTTTCTAAATAACTCTTCAGGTGATTGTTAATGATCCTTTTAAAAAATTTAGATAGCGCCGGCAGTATAGAAATAGGGCGATAATTATTTACTCGATCTCTATCCCCAGTCTTGTATATGGGATGAACTAGTGCTTTTTTAAGTACATCTGTAAATACACCTTGAGAAATGCACATATTAAAGAGATACACAAATGGACACAGAATCTTATTTTTATGGGTTTTAAGAAAATGAGACGAAATGCCATCTATACCAGTTGCACAATCACTTCGCAGAGATTAATTATCTGTTGTACTTCCAATTCAGTGGTGTGTATAAACCACCACCACACCAAAAGAATAACCAGGGCAAGGTAAAGATTCGGAAAAAACTACATTTTCTGTCTCAGATTCAATCAAACTATCAGCTATATCTCTCCCAATATGAACGAAGAACATATTTACTCTATTAACAGACTCATCAGGATGGCCTTCCTTAATTAGGTCCATAGGAATGTTGTTGACCTTTCCAGTGTTAGTTACTTCCTTAATAACATTCCATAATTTTCTGGGATTTGATTTAGCCTTAATAAATTTCTCTTTTTCGTATTGCAGTTTTAAATTTCTTATCAAGGCGGAACAATAATTTCGGTATCTTTTGTAAGTTATTTTAAGAATATCATTATCTGGTGTACGTTTCATTTTTCTATACATTCGATCTCGATTTCTCATGCATCTTAAAATACCTGGTGTTATCCAAGGCTTAATTATTTGAAGTCGATGTGGAACATGATACGAGTTAGAACACATCCGTATCGCCCCACTTAAAGCATTACTAAAGAATTCGAATGCGCGATTTGGGTCTGAGTGTTTATACATTAGTGAAAAGTTAATAATTTTTATTTCTTATTCCAATGCCTGGTTATCAACCTTAGTTTTTATGATACCCGTGGACTTCATTTTAATATTATTCAAAACCAACATGACTGCGTTATGATTAGTTACAGTGGAGTCGAGTGCAATGGTAGTTGCCTCTAATTTTGTCTTTAGCAGAACATGATTGTGGCAGGTCGCCTGGTTTCGAGTGGTAAAAGTATGTGCTGGAAGCAGACCATGACTTGCCGATATAGTAAGGTAATCTAGCATATCATTACCATTATTCTTATCAGATATATCGATGTTAATATCACCAATGAGTAATGTATTAGTAAAAGATGAGTTTTCTGTTGATGCTTTATCTAAGGCACCTAAGAAATATGTAGTATTTCTCTGACGGGGGTCTATAAATTGCTAGGATACATGTATGGCTAGAAATTTTTATCAAAAGACAATTAGCATCTGAAAATTCGATTCACGAACACAAAGGTTTTCGATGCCTTTTCTAACATATACTACTTCATCACTCTTATTAATCATCTTTCTGGTGCTATAGTAGTCATAGCCATCTATATTAGGAATAATGGGATTACACGACAGCCAACATTCAGTGAGGACTATTATATCCTGCACGACCGCAATTCTAGCGAGTAATGAACTAAAGCTGGGCATGTTTGCTGATATACTATGTATATTTTGCGTCATTATTGTAATGCAGTTTTTACCATTAGGCATAAGGTTTTTACAAGCTTCGGGTTCACAATTATATGAACTAGAAATACTAAAATTATCAACTATATCTAAAATCACTGTAAACATAAAAAGAAAAATTGCACTAACTGTTTGCGACTGTCATTCCAATAGTTAAGCACAGGAAAACTTTCTTCGGTCTGCACAAGTCTTTTAGCCCTATTTGTACGAGTAAATGAAGTCTTGAAAACGATAACGTGTGTGTGTGTTTTAATATGGGGTGTGTATGAGTTTTGTTTAAAACGATTACAATTTAGTGGCAGGTTCTTTATGAAAGAGATTATGCTAATTTTCTGTACTAAAAAGAAAACGAGACTATGTCTATTAATGAAACTGGTAATATAAAATAATGTATAAAAAGATACGTTAGAAAAATTTAAATTAAACATAAATAAATGAAAACAGCTCAGTACATATGATATCAGTTCTGATTTAGATGACTTGAGCCCACAACCACCTTTAGTGTCTATATCTGGCGTATCACCTTCCATCAGATGAACCTTTAGGTCGTTTGCCTGTCTAGAGAATAAATAAATGAAATTGCTGAGTAAATGTGATACTCGTTTCTTTAAGTAGTAATTAATTTTATGTAGGTACTTGAAACTCGTCCGAGGACTCCTACCGCGTGCTACATTATACTTTATTAATGATAAATTATAATCTTCGTTGTTGTAGTTGTTTACCGCTAAGATATATATAGATGTGTATTTTAAGCCCATAATTATAAAATCAGAGGTCGGAATCAGGTAGTTATTTATATATTTTGTATTATTTATATATTATGAACTTCTTCAAATTTATATTTATATACTTCAAATTCCGAGATCCATTGCAATGTACTCAAAATGTACGGTGATTTATTGAATGAAATAATTATAATAATTAGTGATGTGAATGTCTTGGCTTATCTTTCATGGCAAACAGGGGAATGCCATAAAAATGTTCGGGAAGATCCATATTGATATTACTTAACATTTCGGTGCAAATACAGGAGTAATTCTACCTAAGTCCGACTACTTTTATTTTTTACGTTATATTATAAATTATCCTCAAATTTCATTAGATAATGAATTAGTAAATTATTTATATAAATAAAAAGTTAGTTTTATTTTTCTATTTATTTATTGTCCTCTGCTCGGCTTAGGGAGAAAGCAGAAATCATTTGTTAAAGGTTAGCTTCAATTAGAGAGTACTGCCTTCTTGTGCGACCCATTCTCTTTCGAATATTAAACTGTAACTGTAAACTGTCGAACATGAAATATTATACTTAAATTATCCCGAAGATGCATGTTACAGTATCTGCGTGCATAGAAATAATTGTAATCTTATCTGCCATCACACAGTGCCCAAAAGGACACTCTAGTAAAGTAAATCGTTTTCACTTTTCCACTCGTATGCATAGAGCAGCCGCCGCAAAATTTATGCCGGCTCGGTCTGGCGGCGAGCCAGTCGTTCGCCGACACACTCGTTAGCTCCTGAATCAGCCCACTATCTAATAGTTTAGCCGTCTTCCGTGGAACGTTTAATCCACTTGTTTATATTTGCACAACCAACTGAAAATACCAACGATTTTTCAAACTGCTATCGAGTAGCGATAACGCTTGTGTAGCTATCATGTAACGATGTCCCTAGCTCTTTTATTGTCGTGAATGTTGTGCTTTAATTGAGTAAAGTTCCTACACGTATATGTAACAAGTCTATTTATTTTTATTGTCCACTGTTTACGAAGACAACATTGTTTCTCTTTAATGTGTACGTTTATGTGGGTTTCAGTTTATTTGGGACTTTATGTTGCTAACTGCATTTTTTTAACTTATCTAAGTATGTTGCTTTTACACAGTTTCAAAGAAATAAGGTATGACTTATTTTTAAAATAGTTTATAGCAAGATTACTATATAAGAATCCAGTAATGCGTATCATCTTATATAATTTTACTTCATCTTATTTATTAAAAAAATCTGTCTATGTAAGGTTAAAAATTGTTTCATTCATACACAGGCAGCAATGTACATAATTTTATAATACATTTCTGATCTAAATACAACAAATGGAGTAATACGAAACATAACTGACCCTAAGGTATAAAATATATTTTTTGTCTTTTTGAACTGAAATTATTTATCAATCAAGCAAACATCCTACTTAATTGTCAGTGCAATTTGTAATAACTAAACTAGTGAAGTACACTTTTGACCAAATGGTGTCTGTTGGAGCAGCTAGTGTTAATGTATACATCAAAATGTCACCATGTTGACAACTGAACAGTCCGCACCGCACTTGTTAAATTATATTTTCTTATTTATTATACACCGTCAGAAAGATTATAGACTGTTGTTGGATTACACTGCGTAATAAAGCGAAGTCCTTAGCTCATTATAAAATCTCGCCTATTAATTAACGAGATCGCAACTGGAATGTACTTTATCGGGCAAGAAAACGGACAAGTATTTGAATTTACAGAACCTACCACTGTGCGTTCAGATTATTAGTATTATTGTCTTCATTATCATCATTAGCATGTAACGGCCCACTGCAGAGCACAGACCCTCTCGCATAGCATAGCCGTAGGCAGATTGGGCCGTAATCAGCCATGCGGATTAGTGAGTGTTAACGACTACCTACGAAAAGTTATCTAACTTAACAAAACTTTAGACGACTCGTCTATCTAGCCGTGACCAAGGTAAGGATGAAAATAAAGTTTGAAATTTACCGAATGTCAGAATCTGTATTATTGTTTATAAGGAGATCAAATTGTTCTTAAATAAGGGACCAAATAACGAGTCAAACAATGATTGACGGGGATCGAAATCGAAACCCTTGGTGTAAGAGCCGACGTCGCAGCCATCACACCAGATGGTTGCCGAGAATGGGGGAGACCTCTATTCAGCAGCGGGTTACGACTGGTTGATCACGGAGAGAGATTTGACCTTTATGTTAAGAATGATATAAATTCCTTAAAATTTGAATCATCTGGAATTTCGTAGACCATTCGTAAAAGCTTAATTGAACAATACTAATTGTTCAAAATGTCAAGTAACTATTTGGTATGGCTTATACTAATGCCAGATAGTCCTTTGACATTTTGAAGGGACACCTTAAGATCACAAAGTGCGTTTTTACGTTGAAATTTACGTTTTCATTATACATTGGGATCAAATTTCTTATCGCGAAATATCCACGCTGATTCCGTCATGTAAAGTAAATGTGGGCACATGTTTACCTACCCACATGAAAGTAAATATCACGCATCACATGACATGAAAAGTTACAGGACAGGTCAAGCTTTTCAGGTGATCTTTTGAGCTCTGCTATCAACAGGTAGTCATTATAACGTTAAACACTTTAAATGATTACTTCAAATGGTACCTAATGTTTATTGCGATACAATTATTATTAGGATACATTATTATATGAGTTAAAAAATAAAATATATCTAGAAAAAGGCATTGGCAAAGAAGTTGAGTTGGCATAAAAACTTAAATTCAAAGGAATGTATTTAATTAAAGTGGAGATATAATTATCTACTATGACGTGCCTGATAGCGCATGGAAACTCGAATCAATTTCAATCACCATCATCCACTTATTAAAAGTCCCCCACCGAAGAGCAAAAACCTACCCGTACCCAAGTGTTTAAGGCCTTATTCGTGATTGCGGGCTCGGTGCTGATTGGCCGACATCACGCACAACATTTAAATATATTCGCAGGCGTGCTTAGGATACCTCGTGATGTTTTAATTCACCGTGAGAACGTCGGATAACGCAAAACTAATTTTGGCATTGGTACGTGGCGGGCGTTTGAACCTGCGCCCTCCAGATCGGATGGCAATAGTCTCCATCAATAAGCCACCGACGCTCTTTAAATATACTAAAGGAATTTAAATTTTTCTTTATAAGAAAGTTATCAAAAGTACCAATATCGAAGAAGACAAAATAAATTGCTATGAAAGACATAATTTTCCGTGAATCATAATACTGTTCTCGTAGTGGAAATAACAATAAAATTTATTAAAAGCTATCGTAAAAGTCGTTCGTAACATTTAAAAATAGACGTAATTGGCCACTTCAAGTTCCAATTTTACGACAAGTGAGCTAAATTAAAACGACAAACGTACCGATCGAACATAAGCCCAATTTTCGGAAAGCAATAAAGTACAATGAGGCAGAACATCGTTGGCGCGTGTATGCGTGAGCCGCTGCGAACATGCTCATTGCTTATGGTTGAGCCGCCAAATAGTTTCAGCAACGCATATACTGAAAATATAAAAGACCAGTACGCACAGGCTAGGACTGCTATCATTTACTTCAAAATCGAAAGTTATCTATTTTTGAAACTATACACCGTTATAACGCTTTCCTCACATATATTTTCCAGTTACGCGGGGTTGCGATTTGAGCAAAAAATATACTACACCATTTACCATTAATTGGGGACTAATAGTGTTTATTTTTCCAAGGACTACACAAGGCGACGTTATTGGAGTAGTTGCGCGAAAGGTTATCAAAAGCCAGAAAAATAAAAATCCAAAATCTCGAAAACAGTAAAAGAAAGCTTTGGGATAGATTTCATAGTAAAATCAGTCAGAAGTAATGGAAACTACTTCGAGGTCGACTTAACCTTTATCTTCGCTAAGTTAGTTCACACTTTTGTTTATATGTAGGTATGTGCTTAACTCCCTAGAACATATATAACAAAATCATAATATTTTATTATAACCATGCTGTTCTCTATTATAGTATTAGTACTTATTAACACAAAAAAAATTAATTATTAACACATTATATCGACGAATTAATTAGTTAATTCGTCGATATAATGTGTTAATAATTAATTTAACACAGATACTGCCACTAACAAAATATACGCCACATTTAATTATTTATACACCGGCCGTTGCTGTAAATATTTCGTAACTCTCTCATTTGCATTAAAATTATATTCAGTACAATAAACAAGTTAAGCGAAGAATTAAACGTTTTCATAGATACCTCAGTAATATTTCCCGCAAGCTAGCCGCAATCCCGTACAACTAATGATATCTAGTTATATTCAATTTGATCCTTGTAAAATTTGAGGTAGTTTTGTTAAACTTCAAATCCACTTTAATACTTATTCTGCACTTAAGTCCTGAAAGCGTTAGAGTTTGTATTGTTTTCCCACTAAACATTTTAAATACGAGTAAATATGCTATGTTCCTTTTTTAATGAACAAATATGTGATGGAATCTATGGATGAAACAGCCCTTGTTATTGACAGAAATTTCATTCGGGAATGGCATCTTAATACGTTGACAGTAATCACCTGTTTACTAAAAAAACCTCAGATTATGTTACAGTCAATAAAGGAGCGAGTAAGAGTTGAGCGCTTTTGCCATGGAAAATATTGTACCCATTCCCTATTTATGAGATAAATAAATAGTATTGCTATAATACAAATTAAATATTCTCAGTGTAGACCATAAAACGTATTACGGTGGAGGATGGTTGTCAGAAGCATGTGCAGTGTGCGCGGGCGGCAGCGCGAACGGCGGTAACGACTTCCGCCGCGACATGTAGCTCTATAGGCGGAACTATAACCCTACCGAGCCGCGGACGCATATTGCATATTGTTTGGCATCTCCAGCTCTTGGCATCGAACGTTAACATATCCGACCGACTGCACTGTCAGCTTGAGTACTTTACCCCTATAATGTATGAATATTAACACACAACTTCTGGAATGGAACCATTCAACTGTCTCCGTTTGACAAATGTTACCGGATTTAATTAAGGACGTTTTTGACAATTTGTGTGGAATGATTTAATACTAAAGTATTCTATTAAATAACTATTAAACTTTCCCAAACTACTGTAGTATGATATTAAATTATGTTCAAACAGATTTAATACTTTGGAATAAAAAGTTTTGACAACGTTCCATAAAGACGATTGATTTAACTCGGTCAAGTATTGGCACATTAAATATCATACGGATACTTATCACTAATTAAGTCGAATTGAATTGGAGCGTAGCGTTCTCCGTCGGCGTTATTAATTAAAAAAAAAGGACAAGAGAGATTTCGAAGCACGATTACAGTTTATTTTTTGTTTTAAACCAACGCTAATTTTAAGCGGCTACCTGGCAATTTTAAAGCTTATTAACGACACAGCTATTACTGAGCTGACCTTTCTGTTTTTAACATGACCCTTTCTATCGTTCTACAATGTCGGTAAAAATATCCCTAAGCGGCTATAAGGAGGGCTACATAATTTAGACTGACGCTCGTCGATCGATGGCCAATCGGACAGCCGGAGGCCGTAATAACTGTTATTGTACCTTTTCAGAGCAACATTACGTTAAATTAGGATAGGCTTTTCGTATAATCGAACAATAGCTTATAAAAAAACCGAAACACTTGCACGTTTGTGTTATTCCCTTCATTATGAGGCTTGTTGTGAATACTATACGATATATTATAAGTATCGTATTCACGATGCGGGATACAATAAAATATTGCATAAAACCTCTCACGCACCGGACCAGTGCATGGTCCGTAACTCCATAAAGACCAAGTCACCATTGATTATATCAATGTGTATGCTAGCTACTTGCTCGATCAATCTATAAAGGCCAGTCTGCAGCCTACATTTCACTGATTTTATATGGTTTTTACCAGTTCTCCTAATGGACTAAAAAGTAAGATGGTCCGGTTCCGGCTGTAATCAAGGGCAGTATTTAACACTCATTAATCAGCTCGAGTTTGGGTTGTGTCCCAATCCCTCAGAGGTATGCTTTGCGGGTAAGCATTTGTATGTAGTGGGATGCTATAGGATGGTGATGAGGTTGAAAATAATTTACCAAAAATACGAAATATTTGAAATGATGTTACCTGTTAAATACTTTTTTAATTTCTTAGTTTCCTACGATCAAGTTGTTTGATTGTGGCTATTGTCTGCTGTTTACGTCCCTAAAGCGTTAATCGATCAGGATCAAAACAGAACAGGAAATCGTACTTTTACAATTATCTCGAAATTGATTGGTTTAGGAATCTTTTTGATACGTATAGCATATGATACTTTGTTCAAGGGTTGTTTTATAGATATTAACCTTGATAATTATTACGGTTTTTTTTGCAACTAAATATCAATTATTTTTACTCGTCTGAATTACATAAATGCACTAAATATAAGGATGTGTTTGTAACTATGTGTAAAAATGAGAATTATATACATACGTACTAACTATACAATTTAAACGTTGGACAATAACAACAGATACATTGCGATTGCGTCATCAAAATTTATGTTAAGGATTGTATATACTTTGTGACTCTTATATTGTTTACAATCCATGAAATAATCTTGCGATTTGGGTTAAAGTTCTGTAAGTTCCACCAAAACAGCTTCGAGACGCAAACAAATAAATTTTCTTTATGCTTAGCTCTAACAGTCCTTTCGCATGTTATTCAACCTTGTATTTAAAATGCTATGAGAAATATGATAAAGATATAGGACTATTGCAAAACAAGTTGAAATTTTTTACGATCATTTAAAACATTTTCGAGAAAAAAATATGCAAAAATAATTAAGGAAATTGATACTATATATTATCTGATAATTAAAGTTATGTAATTTTACCCAAATATACTTAGTATATTGTCAGTTTCATTTTATAAATTTATAGCGTTTCACGAGAGTCCATGCGCAAAATTCGTTAACACACAAATGCCACGGGGCAATTTTCAACTCTTAGTCTATCTTTGCCAGCGGCTTTTTTGAAGTAGGTACTCACGATCTTTGACCTCTATTCAGAACGCTATATTTGGCGGACAACGAACCAGTAGCCATCGGGCAAAATGATAAAAAATATTTGCTTAAAAAATATTTTTAAAATAATTATTTAAAAAATATACCTCTCTCTCTCTCTTCAACCTATTGCAGTCCACTGCTGGACATAGGTCTCCCCATTTTGCGCCAGACATCCCGGTCCTCCGCGTTTCTCATCCAGCTTCCACCAGCGACCTTTTGCAAGTCGTCGGTCCATCGGGCCGGAGGGCGTCCTACGCTACGCTTGCCAAGACGCGGTCTCCACTCCAGAACTCGTCTGCTCCAACGGCCATCGGTTCTGCGACATACGTGACCAGCCCACTGCCACTTCAACTTGCTGATCCGGCGGGCTACGTCGGTAACTTTAGTTCTGTTACGAATTAAATCATTTCTAATCTTATCCCTAAGAGAGACTCCAAGCATAGCTCGCTCCATTGCGCGTTGAGTGACTTTGAACTTGTGAACCAATCCCGCAGTCAGTGTCCATGTCTCAGCTGCGTATGATAGTACGGGTAGGACGCATTGCTCAAAGACTTTCGTCTTTAAGCATTGCGGAATAGTTGACGTTAGGACATGACGTAGCTTACCGAATGCCGCCCAGCCCAACTGAATCCTCCTACTAGCCTCCCTCTCGAAGTTATGCCGGCCAAGTTGGATGGTTTGGCCCAGGTAGATATACTCCTGCACAACCTCGAGACGGACGCCATCGACGCATATCGGTTGTGGCATGACACGACTGAAAAAAAAAATATACCTACACAGTTTTTATTTTATTGGTTATATGAGATACAGTTGTAACGTGCTAAGCGGTAAATCAATTTGTGTTTTTATTTGTACTTTTCTGGAGGCCGAGTATTGTTTGGAGTTTACTTATAAATGCAGTCTTTAATATAGTAGTTTTGTCATTGGTTTCCAGTTAAATAATTGCTTAACAACAAAAAAGCTAATTGTATAAAATTCTCTTTGCCTAATGTAAGGCAGGTCAATACCAGTATTACTTTGAATAATAATGCCTAAAAATTGTTAATAGTACTTTATTTCTAGGAATCAGATGAATGGAAGAAGTTATTTCTTGCCATGAACGACGAAATTGTGGAATCAGTTGCTACAACCTGGCGACCTTAAAAAAAGAGCGTATTCCCTGTTCAAAGGCCGGCAACGCATTTCAGTGCCCTCTGGTATTGCAAATGTACATGGGCGGCGGTATCATTTACCATCAGATGAGCCGTTTGCTCGTTTGCCTGCTATATCATAAAAAAAAGATTCAAACCCATAAGGTCAATTTTATTACCATTAAGGTTAAGGGTATATAAATACCCCAGTGGGGTCCTCTATCCTCCTATTGAGGCTTTGGCAGGTAGACTTATAAAATAAGGCTCTAAACAGATTTTGGTACAGCAAAATTGGTTTATTTAAGCTATTTTCATAATATAATATCATATGGTCCTATGTTGTGGGACGAATATTTATCGAATAAAGATGTGTGGTCTTGCAGATAGTGCTCCAATTACAAAAACATTGCAATAAATTACTCTATTTGTAAAGTTACGAGTAGGTAAAAGACAAAACTCTGGAGTAATCAAGATTCTTGCCGTTTCATCTCGAACATCCTTCTTATTCCGAACCGGTGGTAGAGGTCCGAAGCAATTGACGATTAAAATGTATCTGTAAAAGATTTATTTCAATAAAGGTATTTTGTTTTTTTTTTAATCTAAGAGGTTACTTGATGTTTTTATGACAACACACCACCCGATCATAAACATTGCCAGAAATGCTTTTGCTGCTCTTTGTGCGTGCGATGATCGATGAATGCTTAAAAAAGGCCAAAACTTAGACAACAATAACATGACAAACAACATTAAAGATAACGCGGTTTCCAATAAACAGAAATTTCGGAACCACAAACTTTTTTGTTTGCTTTGTTAATCTTCATTCGAACATTTTCTTAATTTAAATAGAATCCTGGAAATCTGTGACCATAAAACATTTTCTTCAAATCATAACAAATTGACACAATCATACATATTATGATTTATGCAAAATAACTTACCATAACTTTGAAATAGATATATTATACAAGTACTCATTACAATGAACCTCACAAAGAAATATGCACTTGTATATATACTTTGTTTATTGCAATAAATAGGTATCAGATGAACGTATAATTATATTTTTTTCTAAACACGCTTTCAATGGTAGTAGATACGTTAATGCACACAAATATTTGTACATATAGCACGGGGATGGAAACTTCGCAAATGGCTTCTACCCGGTATTATTTTTAAAAGTTTGAGCCGCCGAAAAAATTCGGCTCCATGAGGTCATAAATTAGGTAATTTTTATCTGTGGCGACATTGCTTAGTACAATTACCTCAAAGCATCTTTAAATTTATTACCTATCTGTGACTGCTAAAATCGTTATAAATTTATTGTATTATAAAGCGTTGTATCGGATTGCGTCTGCTTTGTTTCGCCTCGCCTTCCCGTACGTATTGAGATCACACAAGTTTATTACAATATACTCCGTTCGCGCCATTGAGTGGTTCTCATACCGGCCCCCATTGAAGCTATAAAGTACCCGTAGTATGATTAATGCGCCTGCAACCTCCACTCGACGCCCACCCACTCCAATTCATAAGTTTCGATCGTGACTCACTACTATTACAGATAGTGATTCATATGCCCTTAATACTAACATAAAATAAGTCAGAGAAAAATCCTAGAAAGCCGCAATTGAAACGGCAAAGTCAACGACTTAAACTTTGTTCAATTCATGGACATGTGGTGCAGAGGAAGGGGAGAGAAGTCTACATATTTATATTTTTAGCAAGATTGTATTCATAAATGACTTTTAAAATAGCTCACATTAAGTAAGATTTGTGTCCTAGTCGATTTTATTTACCTTTTTATTATATCACTAGCTATTCCCTGCGGCTATAAAATGCACTTTCACATTTATAACATTATGATCTTTTAATGTCACTAGTGAACGGACGGTCAGTTCCACTGATTTCCCAATACAGGAGATGGGGCAAGCCGCGTTTAAAGTGCGACAACTGTAAGCTCAACGAGCATACACTGGCTACCAGTTTACGCTCTGTGAGACGAGTCAAGACGCACGAATATTAGAAGAAATTACCGTTTTTTTCTAAAATACTATCCTGTACAATTGTAACATGCCATCATCGCAATGAATCAGTAAATTTACCAAGAAATATAATAACTTTTCACAGGTAAGAACCGAAAAGAAATTGCGACACTGGGAATGCCTATAAACTTGGCGGCTTGTCCAGTCTAATGTATATTCTGATGTCTGTGGTCAGTTCACTCACCTGGCTGGTGGAAAGTAATCCGCTAGACCATGATACATGCATTGTAACCGAAATTAATAACAGTAGGTTCCTTATTTCCGTAACACTGCCTTGCGCCCGTCACACGAGACGTCAGATGTCAGGTCTCACATAACCTGTAATTTTAATAGCTACAGTGCCCTTATCCCAGAATACCCAAATGTAAATCACTACTATTTTACGGAATATATCTGGCACTGCGGTGGTACCTACCTAGACGACTCAGTTTAAGTTTTATCTTGTTTCCAACGTTGAAACAAAAAATATTATTAGTGTTCAGAATTACAACTGATTACGAGTTGGTTAAAAAAAAGGTAGGTACTGTATAAAAGTTCAGGTAATTTACGAAAAGTAACTGCCCCTTTCTTAGATCTGTAGGCGACGTCAACTTTAAGGGGCTTCGTTCATTTTATCATAATGCATGAAAAACAAATCTAGAAAATTTAAGATTAAATAAATAAATGATAATTTACGTAGGTATTATAACTTTCAACTGGAGACTGAATAACTTTTCAATAGATTGATGAATCGTTTTTCAAATAAGAAAGTAACCAATTTAATAATTAAAGGGTTTTTCATATCTGACAAATCGCTGCTAAAAAATTATTAATTGAGCAATTTTCACATAAACGACCATATTCTTAACTTGATTTTAATATAGCCTACTATTAGCCTAAATTTTTCGAGTAGCAAGAGTCATTATCGTTAGTGAAGTAAAAAAACAGTTATTTGTTATCCCAACAGTTGAGTTTTCAATAAAATCTAGTATCATTGTATTCGCTACATGAGCTTACTTCAGCAGACAATTGGAATGTGTGAGTATAGATCTTAAAAATAATGTTAATATTCTGTTATTTGACTCCGAATCACTTTATAGGTTAGTGGAACGGCAGATGAATATTTAAATCCATATTCTTGGATCGATGCTAATGTCATTGAAAGCGTCCAGAGTATAAAAAGGATCAAGGCCAAATATTTGATATTCGAACAAGTCTTTGTGTACGACTAGGCCAATCAATCAACCATACTAAACTGCTCCCACGCGTCTAAGAAGCAACTTCTTGTGTACAAATAAAATAAATATTAAAGTAGTTGCTATTATGTTGCTAAATGCTTTTAGAAGTTTGGTAAAGGAAATGGCTCATGTATGTTCAGGGCTGAGCTTACAAACGACTGTTTGAACTCTACAAATAGATTCACGTTTCGACCTTTGCAAAACTGGCCATTGAAGAATATCATCATTACTTACATCACTTAACCATTGGATTGACGTAACACAAGTAAATAATATGTATCCTTTTCCTTTTGTAGGTGACAAAAAGATAAAGAGTAAAAGATAATGAAGAAAATATGTTGATAAACACAATTTTTATTAGAAATAGCATAAGTACAACCACATTAACGTCAGCTAAATTTAAAGTTCCTGGGGCAAATGTTGTCCCGAAACTGATATTGCTTTATATTCTACAGACAGACCGATTAGATCGTGTGCTAGTTTTGATGTATTATTATTAGGTGCACCTAACCTGTAGCGAATGCGAGGCCTCTGGGCTAATAACTTGCTTTAACGAAAGCTATATTCGGACCTGTACCGAATTGCTTGTGCTGAAATTATTTCAGACAAAATTTCCATTATGATTCAATAAAAAAAAATGTCACGCGCAAAAGTTATTTATTTAATCAATCTCATTAATGCAATTAACCTACCATAACCCAATCTGGTTTCGGTTAAAAGCAGAAGCTTATACTTTTATTCAATTTTAATTTAACTAAATTAAATTGACACTTTAGTTGATAGGATTTTATTGAACTGACTACTGCTGTTGGCTGCAGATGGCCTTTTTTTGGATGGTAATTATTTAATCACTTAACCAGCAACAAGTGAAAATCTTAGAAAATGGCTCATTACTTTGGAAATATACTACTTACTTATTTTCGAAGAGGTTTAGGTAAATACGTCATGAACAGGTAATAATATCAGCAAAGGTGTTGTACTCATCACAATAATTTTATTATAGGTAAGTGCCTCATATTGTGAGCGCAACCTTCACATTTACCTATTATCGAACAGAAGTTACCTGTTTATTCAATATTATCAAAAAATAAACTCAATAATTTCATTCGAAATTGCTTCAATTATTTTAATGACAAAAATTATTAAAGTCAATTACTACACATAACACTTATTGTCAATTAAATCAATTGACATTGGTTAGTATTAAAATCAATTCGACGAATGTTTTCATGTTTATGTATTAATTACTTGAATAAAAGTTGAAGGACACCAAAATCTTGCTTATTATTATCATATATTTTATTATTATGTGCTAGTATGGACTACTTATGAAGCATCTAGGACCAATCATCATTATGGACGAAACTTTCCTAGGAAGGTGCTGGTACCCAACTGTTATGTTTTTCAAGCGTATGTATGTATGTATTGATGACCCATTTGGTGTTGCGGTTGAGAGGTCGGCTGCAACACCAAGGGTTCCGGGTTCGATCCCCGGGCAGTACAAACATTTGTGGGCATGAACATGTCTGTTTGTAATGGTCTGGGTGTTTTCTATGTATGATATGTATGTATTTACGAAAAAAAATGTTTTTAAGTATGTTTATCCGTTGTTTATTACCCATTATACAGGTTTCACGCTTAACTTGGGGCTAGATGGCGGTGTGTGAATGTCAGTGGATATTTATTTATTTATTATTTATTTATGTATGTAGATTTATATGTTCCCCGCTGCAACTGAAATGGATTGACGTATTTTACCATAGCATCATAGGTGTCATTACATTTGTTTCATAGCGCGGGAGTCACTGGGTACCTACTTTGGGAGTAAAAAAAATCAAAGATACGAAATCCGCCATTTTGGTTTTGGAAAGGCCATTTTGTAAGTAAAAAATTTTTTTTTCATTATTATCAAGTGTAGTATCGTTGAATAGGTCTTTCAAAAATAGTATGGGTTTGTGGAAACTGTTTTTTTTACAATACAACGCTTCGTTGACGATATGTGTATTAATAATTTCTAGAAAAAAATAGAAAACAGTGATCTGAGTTATCCAAATAAGTATTACACTATATGGTAGAGCTTGTTTTTCCATTTTCAGTGGATATTTCGGCAATCGGGTTCTTGTTTCTTTTTTAAAATTTATGTTTTTATTTGTTAGTGTATAGTAGTTACACATTATTTTTTCAGCTCATTCCCCTGATATTATGGTCCTTGGCACCTTATTATTATTTTTATTTTACTTTCATCTCTTATTTCTTTTTATAAATATTTTTTTTACTTTTTCTTTTTTATAATTACATTGTGTACCTTATATCTATTACATTTTTTTTATTTGTTTTTCTTATTGTCTAATACGCTAATACATGTTTTGTTTTATATTTTTGTTACTGATCTATATTATTATTTTCTCTACAACCCTACTTATTTCCATTACAGACGTTTCATAATTCTTCTTGTACTTAGCTCAGCCGATTTAAAAATGTAACAATTGTGATAGTCTGATTGCTCCATTATCATGCGGTAAGTTTATATAAAAGAACTTGTTTTAAACATGTTTTACATGTAAGAAACTCAACTATTTCCAGCAAACATTATTGATGTGTGTTTCCTCTGTGTTATTTTCAATACAAGTCGCTAGTTTACGAATATGTGGCTTTGACAGAACACGATTACTTTGGTATTCTTATAAAAACTCACAAACACGTGGCTTTCAAAAGCTTATTACACGTTCTGAGAGTTTAAGTATAAACGGTTCACAGAACGCAACTTAGTACGATTGCCGTTACAACTTTTAAGCTGGATTACCTGACTTTTGCTATCTGACGACTTAACTAAAAACTTAAGACTTCGAAACAGTAGAGGTAGGAATAAGGCGCGGAATTACTGAAGTCTTTTTAAGAATTGCAGCACGTAGTACGGCGTGTTGTAAATATTTATCGGTGAAAACTCCGGCTTATTCAGTGAAAACATTCCATGAAAACATTCTCTGTGATTTGCACGTAGCCGAAGTCCCAAAATCCTCTTGCAATAAATATATTTTGAGATCATTGTGCTTTCTAGGAACAAGTTAATTGAAACGAAACAGACGACAATGAAACTCAGCACGAAACTAAAATTAAATATGAAATAAGTATTGGTTGCTTAACATGTATTTCACGTCAACCATTAATCATTCACGAAATTATATTAAGGTAGGTATACAATGTGTATTCTTCCGCTGTATAAGTATCTTTCTTGAGTATTATTATTTATATTAGACAACCTTTTGTTATTATTTTTATCTTATTATTTTTAATACTTAGGTTTTGTTTTTAACTATTATGAATAGGTCAAATAATTGAGAGCCTGTCGGATAGAATGGATATTGAAAGAGAGCGCAGGGTGCGGTTTGTTCGCTGTAATATGTTGTTTCACAGATTTGCACGTCGTAGTAAACAAGCTAAACTGTAATTTTTAAAGCCTACTGTCTAACATTCTACACATATGGACTATGGGTTAACTACACGCAGTGGGCAAATAGCGCACTGCGCATTCAATACAATAACGCGTTCAAGATGCTTCGCCTATGTTAGCCGAAGCACGCACAGACTGCTTTCGTACAATAATGACAAAGAGATGTGGCGCGCTGTGGGCGCGAACATGCGCTGCACCAAGCTCCGCCCTGAACGGATTCGCTGACCGGTGGCTCTCTCCATTGATACATCATTGGTCACATTTTTATATTGCTCAAAGCCTGCTTAACGCTTTTTGATCCTAAAAATATATTTTATTACTAACTATGGATACCTACCTGAAAATAAAGTTTTATTATTATTAAATAATAGATCGTCTATCCATCTATATGTCTACTACAACTAGCAAATTACTGGTCCAGCGCATGCTGGCAGGTTGTTAGAGCTGATGAATTTAGCTAAAGCCCCTAAAGCAACATTCTAGGGCGGCTTGTATATCCTACTTGACAGACATTAATTGCGGAAGTTTTCATAGTAAGATGTCAGCAAACAAACAAGCTTAAAGCGTTACTGTAAAATACTCTCTCTTCAACCTACGGCAGTTTACTACAGGATATTTCTAAAACAGCACTAATCATTTTGGAGAGAGCCCAAAGAGGGGTGTTGAAAACGGCTCTGTTTAAACCTTTTCGTTATCCAACTGAAGCACTGTATGACAAATTTGAGGTCCTTAGTGTGCGAAAGCTCTTTACTTTTAGGGCGGTGGTTTCTGCCCACCGAACAGTAGTCGCATCCAGTGAATACAGCGCCATGAGGAGTAAAAGAGTTTTCAAAATGCCAAGCCTACCATCTAAAACTAGTTTTGCCCAGCGTTTCAGACCACACCTCTTTCCTTACATTTACAACCAAGTAGTTAACCGTCTTAAAGTTGTAGACAAAACAGTCAGGGAAGCAAAAGCCATTTTGTACGAAACACTCCTGAGCTTCAATTACAAAGAAGCAGAGGACCTTTTAAAAAATGTGAAGTAGTTCCTCATATGTACTTACACTTCACCTACCACAGCGCCACTTTCATGTTTACTTAAAGCTTGCGATAGACATTTCCCTAACTTGTATATATAATTTGGATTTTAATGAACGTAGTGCCAACATGTAAAAGTGTAATTATTTTGTAAACAAGGTATTGACCTCCACAGGACAGGCTCAGCCTAGTGTGAAGGCTAGGTTAAAACTTCACGCCAAATGTATATGTAACTTTGGGAAATAAATATTATTATTATTATATATAGATGTTACCAGATATACCGGTCGTCTGCATTTCCCACCCAGTTTTCGCCAGCGACCTTTTAGTGTACTCTATCGAGCTGGAAACGCAGCAAAAGCCATATTGTACAAAACACTCCTGAGCCCTATAACAAGGGAAACGTAGCGTAGCATACTAGAAAGAAAGAAAGAAAAAAACATTTATTGGCCAAAATTAACACAGTGTAAAAGAACAAACCATTATTGACTAAATTAATTCTAGTACGAAACAATAAAATTTATACGACTATTGTAAAAGTTATGTGGCCAAAAGGCCCCTGCCTCAGCTCATGCTGCTCAGGTCAGGCATCATGCGTGACCAGAACAGCGCTAATATTATAGCAGGTCTTAGGTGACGTTACACATCATATATAATTACAGTGACTTTGCATTTTACAAATGACACTACATTTCCCAAGACGCGGTCTGCACTTAAGAATTCAGCTGCTCCAGCGGCCATATAACGGCATACAAGACGATACCTGTGTTACTATTATATTATTTCATTAGAGCTGAGGATTAAAAACCATCATAATTAATATAAAGTTGAAATTCATATGATGGTTTTTAATCCTCAGCTCTAATAAAATAATATAATAGTAATACCGGTATCGTAACTATCGATTCTCAGAGCAAATTCCTTAAAAATGCAGTTCTTTATACTAATTTTAGATTTCAATCCTTATAATAAAACAATATCTCTGATAAACTACCTGGGCTGTTTGAACAGTAAATTAAAATGCTTTCCTTGGTTTCACTGAAATAAATACAAGAGTGAGTTGGGAATTGAAGCGAAAACAAACTTTACTTAAAGAATCTAAATCAAGCAGATCAAACTTCAAGAATTTATAGAACTTTATCTTTAAATCGCCTTTGCTGGGATATTTCATTTTATAATTAAATGCTAAAAAACTACAAATGAAAACTATAAATCAGATCATGCTTTAATCAGTCATTGTGGGTATGGTTATAGGTAATAATAAAGAATTAAAATAGTAGTAGTTGGAGGAAGGCGAAAAAGAAAATTAAATTATAATAGATATATAAAATGTCATACTTTGTTGAGATTTGCATAATCTTAGCGTAATTCTTGCGCAGATTTACCTATTTTTCAAAATTTAGCTTTATATTGCATATATATAATTGATATTAAAGCGATCAGGCTTTAATTTAAACTATTGAAATTATCATACATAAATAGGTATGGCGTGACAAATTGTTGTTATAACACAATATTATCATGTACCTAATGACGTGCCTACAAGTATCATATGTGAAGAATATACCTATTTTTGACATTCAAAAGATTCAAATAAATCTAAACTATTTATGTGCAACTAAGTAAAGATAGAATGATACTACAATTAACTGATCTACTGTTGTTTTAGAACGAGGCCGGGTCGTGAGACAGAAATTAAATAATTAACAGTGCGCAGTATGTTTCATCGATCGATATCAGGCACAAAAATAGATATGTATTGTTTATAGGTAAGCTAGGCACGTAGGTATAGGTTTAGCGTGTCGGGTGAGGGTCGTCAACCGCCCGTCAATCCTGACATCAATATATTTGAACCCAACTACCTAACCACTTTATAACTTAGTTTTACGCAAGCTCAAGGAACTAGAACCGTTATTTGTAAGTACGAATACGAGTATATTGTTTCTCCATCTATCTCCATTATCTTCGTTATTATCATGCATCTTCATATTGAATCTGTTACTATTTTGGAAAACTATTTATCACAAAAATAGCAATATATTTTTCAGCTTATCGCAGTAAAATGTATTAGTCCACTGCTCGATATGCGATCTCGTTTTTCGCCAGAAAATGCCTCGTCGCTGTACCTATAGAGCGCGGTCAAGCGCCGATAGTACTCTGAAGACCGTGGCTGACAGATATGACTCATCAGGAATTTTGAGGTTAAATTAAACCAACCAGTCATCATCATCATTTCAGCCCATAATGTCCACTGCTGAACATAGCTCCCCAATAACTTCCACGCCGACCTGTCGGAAGCTATCTGCATCCAGCGGCTACCCGCAACATTCCTTAGGTCATCTGACCATCTTATGGGCGGCCGTCCCAAGCTGCGCTTGCCGGTAAGTGGTCTCCATTCGAGACTATGTGCCCTGCCCATTGCCACTTCAGGTTGGTAATGCGAGTGACTACATATGTCGGTGACCTTAGTTTTTCTACGGATCTCCTCATTTCTAATTCGATCACACGCCAACCAACCAACCAGTACAATATAATTATTGTTAAAAATAACGTCTCTTTTTGTAAAGTTATGTGTATTTATATTGTTTGTACTAACTTAATTATAAGTACCTATATGTTACATGGACCATTGTAAATGAAAATAAAATAATATTATACGAAATCGATAACGTGAGGACTTACGAAGCCGAACACCGCCTTTGTAGCTTCGCTCGCGAAGTTACACCAGTCAAGTTGGATACTTTGGCTGAGTAAACATACTTCTAAACAACCTCGAGAAGGACACCATCGATACATACTTAAGTACTGGTTACATGATATTTTTAATATCTACTGGGTTATATAATCATAATAATAATTTATCATTATATGTTTCTGTATATTTTAAGTCTAGACTTAAACGCATAAATGAATGTTATTTTCCGAAAGCTTTATTTTGATTCAAGCTACATATCACAAAAAGGTTAAGTCTGGCATCTGCAAATGTGAAACGAAATCGAATTCACAACATTAAAGACATTAGAGTTCAAAGGTAGCACGCGTATCATACGGGGATAATCTATTTATACTGCACTTGGGAGTCTGTTTAGGCAGACATACACAAATGGAAAAATCTAGCTTTATTCAAAGTCACTCGCCCCGGCATCCATTTAGTACATTGTAAACATGACTGGTTTAGATGGGACGTGTGGCGATTATCAAACTTTTAAAAGCTAGTGTTCTCCCGATGCGAGTTGTAGCTGCTTGCCCCGAATACATGATAGAGACAGACCTCTACTTCATAAAATAAGTGTGAGTTGCATGGCACCATCAATTTATAACAAATCCCGCAATATATAAGGAATATGACCAGTTATCACAAATTTAAAACTGAACTCAATGGCTTTCTTACCAAAAAGGCTTACTATGACATTAACATATTTTTAAATGATAAAATGGAATAGAACAAATTTATATTATCAATTTCAATAAAATTTGACATTTAATTTATATAATTTATTTTTGTTATTTAATTTTATGAGAATAATTATTATAATGAAATTAATTTGGATGACTTTATTTTGTGTAATTAATTTTGATGACTCGTTTGTGTAATTAATTTATAAATTTTATTTAGTTCTTAAGGTCATATGCCTATGGCGAATCATGGCTGTTCCTTTAATCATTAACCAACCATGTATTACCCATGTTTATGAATGATTAAAGAATTAAAGAGAATTTGCGACCTTACTAGTACAAGCATTTTTACATTTATTAACTTAAGATTAACTATAGTATTATTGAATTGAATTGATGCTGGTGTATGTACTTTATAGTTAACCCATTGTTATGTAAGAGCGGGGTCTCCTAACACAGGTTCTTTTGCACTTACCAGGAGGCCCCAATCACAATTCTTTTATTGTAAAAATAAAATTATAAAGGTACTAAATAAATAAATAAAATTATTATTACAAGCGAGGCCACCATTTGGAGCGCGACATGTATTCCTCAAAATTAGGCGACGTTGGCGGGTTGTCACATTGTATTCCTTACGTTACAAAACTGGAATAGTAACTGCCCGACACACTTTCTTTTTTGCCAGCCTTAGAGTATACTTGAAACTTTTACCCATATCACTAATTTATCGTGAAAGTAACTATATCAAATGTTTTGAAAACATTAAATTTAAAATCATAACAAGTACCTAACGCTTCGAAGCATTTGGGAGTATGTGTTTAAAAATAGCTTTCTAGATGAAATTGATAACATTTTACAACATTTTTTAATAACAGAATTATAGTGTATAGGTATAGTTCCATCGATTCGTATAAACAAATATTTTTTGCTCATTATTTTTTCAGAGTATATTCGTAATTTGGTAATACCTACTACCCATTTTATATATTCAATATCCTTGATTGATAATATTGCACTTAGCAAAGTGACATATACATAATCACAAGAAATAAAAAATAATATCAGTTACGAGCTTAAATTAGTTTGAACGTTAATATTCTACGTTCAATGCCCAAGTAACGGTCACTTAGCCAGTGCTTAAATAGGTATTTATATGTATATCTAGTAATACATATCTTCCTAAGTAGCAAACACACAATAAAACACATATTTTGTAAAAGTAGCCTGTATTGTTTCTGCTATATCAAAGAAAAAAAAATTTAGTTTTAAATATTTGGCAATTTGTCTCACCATTATGATCTGACTTGCAATTTTTTATGGAGCAACTGAAAACCGTCATTATTTTATTAGTTTTGTTTATGTATTATAGTCAAAAAAAGGAATTGAATATTTTACGTTATTGGTAATTGGCTTTACTATTCCTACTCAACCACTGTGAAATTTCAGAAGACACAATTACCTTCAAATGTATTTAGAAATGTATCGATAAGCGTACATCAAGACTGTTCGTCTGTTCCAAATAATAACAGTTGCCAATAGAATTCGTGTACATTTAACTAACATTTAAAATCCTGATTACACTTTTATAATAATGCGTGAGGCGAAATTCTAAATATTTGAATTCAATTTACATCGTATTAGGTGCTAAATTGCCTTCATTTTTAGATTCCATTGCAATCATGCATTGCAGGCAAATAATGGAGAGGGATTCAATTAATTTCAATACGACATGTCATATGGTTCACCTGTACCTGTAGCCTGCTTACGAATGCACAAGACGTCACGTCCTCAAAGTGAATAGATAGGGTCTGTGGATAGAGGGCGCGCGCAATCGAGGAGGCCTCACTTTCCCAGACGGCTAAAAATAGATGCTCGCATTGGAGTGGCGGACACGGTACAGCCGAAGGGAGGAATTCGCCTCACGAAAAAGTTGGAACGAACACCCATAGGCGTTATTCGCCAAGTTTCAAGATTTAGCCGTGTTATAGTTAGTTTGCGCCCCGGATAATTAGACTTGGATAAATGTTACTTGCAAGTTACTAATGGACTTGTGACAATTAATTGGATTGGTATCTACAAGGAATCATGAAAATATCACTGATAAAATAACTATCATAAAGTAGGCACTGAGTTTTGTGTATAGTCTTTTAATATAAAGGCTATTTAAACTCAGTATTACAATGAGTATACAGTTTTACAAAACTTGTGTTTTAGTAGAGTTTTTGGAACGGTTCTTATTTTGTTGACCCGGATCGAACTTCAAGATCAAAGTATTTTAAGAAAGCCTAGATTCTCACGAAATGTATTCTTGGTTGGACTCTATACTTAGAAAATACAAATAAAAAAATAACCGGACGTGAGATACCACGCTGAAGTGAAAGTGGACCGGTCATGTCTCAAACGGTCAAATGGTCGATGAAGTCGACGATAAAAGGATGGTGACTGGTGAATGATGGATGCAATCTGCTCAGATCCAAGATAATTGGCTCTTACTGGGAAAAGCCTATTTTCGGCAGTCAACCTACGGTGAGCTAAACGATTGATAGATTCAAATTAAATTGTGCATACAAATTTCAATAAGCATCTTTGTGACATTCATATTTTAAATGATATTGATGAAAGATTAACTCTTTAGTACAATTATCTGTAGCATATACCAAAATAAATTATCTAATAAAAAAAACCGTTCTTTTCTGTAATCCCTACTGTGAACTGTGGTATTTTATTCACTTTATACGCAAAACATTTCCTTTTTATTTCCAAAAGCCTGCTAATTCAATTCCAATCCATGAATAACCCATTAATCATCGTTAGCAGACAGTAGTAAACGCGTAACCTGAAATAATCATTCGCCGACGATTGCGTACAGGCTCACTTAATGTAGAAAACCATACCAATTATATCTCAGGAAACATTCCTGTTGGTTAAAATAAACGTTGGGTAGACACTAGCAGCTCATTAAGCCCGGGTACCCGAGCAGCGGTCCGTGGCCGCTTTTTATGCCTAGACAAACCTGTAAAGTCAAGAGTGACTGTCATGTGACGAAAGTCATTGAACTTTGCCCTCGTGGGGCGTATTTTATACCAAATTGCTTAATGTAAACTTAGAATTAGGTCTGCGACGTCATTTTGGGACCTATAAATAAACATCTACTACTCCTTACATGTATACACAAGACACTGCCTTGACTTAAATATGAAGTTTCATAACTCGATATATATCAACTACTTTATAGAGTTTCATAAATGTAATATTAGTTTCCCACATAAAAAAATATAATAACTGGAAAACGCTCTGCAAGCATGTAATCCTTTTATGGATAAACTAGCTTTTTACAGCGGCTTCGCTCGCGTTTAATTGGGGATAACACGGTTCCCCTTTCCAGGTTATCTATTCAACCTATCGCAGTCCACTGTTGGACATAGCTCCCCATTTTGCGCCAGATTCTGGTCCTCCACTTTTCTGAGCCAGCCTCCACCAGCGACCTTTCGCAAGTCATCGGGCAGGAGTGCGTCCTACGCTACGCTTGCCAAGACGCGGTCTCCACTCCAGAACTCGTCTGCTCCAACTGCTGCCTGCACTACACTAGTTCTGCGACATACGTGACCAGCCCACTACCACTTCAACTTGCTGATCCGGTGATAGTTCTCTTGCGTATATCATCATTTCTGATTTTACCCTGAAGAGTGACTCCGAGAATAGCTCGCTCGATTAGCCGTTGAGTAACTTTAAATATTTGAACCAATCCCGCAGTCAATGTCCATGTCCCAGCTGCGTACGTTAATAAGGGTAGGAAAATTGGATTGGATTCTCGCGAGAGGGCGCTGCTTAGTAAACAATAGCTCCGTATTCTTTTAATTTTATAAATAGTAAAAGTAAATTATTCCAAGTGAGAATATTAAACAAGTAAATATCAACCTTCAATGTATAAGTGACAGTGTTAGTGATATGATGTGGGAGAGTATGACTCTTTAAAATAGTGATAA
This sequence comes from Leucinodes orbonalis, assembly GCA_019425675.1. Lineage (NCBI taxonomy): Eukaryota > Metazoa > Arthropoda > Insecta > Lepidoptera > Crambidae > Leucinodes > Leucinodes orbonalis. The sequence goes on from PQWD01014846.1 coordinate 49,623, forward strand.
TAAAATCTTAGTTACAACATAGCAACTCAGCTCCTAAAGAACTTATACTGTGTAAGAAATACTCTTAAAATCATACCAGAGTGAAATACAATCTATAAGTGTCAAGAATAAAAAGAAATAGTGTCAATATAGAACATAATTTTTAAACTGGTGTAACGATTCTCCAGTTAAAACAACCTGCACTATAAGAACAAGAATATGGACTTTGGACCAGTTAAACTGGAATGAAATATTATCTTTTGATACTGGTAACGCCATCTAGCGTTTATTTTTCTAACTTTGTTCTTATTAAACAAGCAGGATGGACAATAAACACGTTCTTTCAGATGGTCCATAGTTTCGTTTGACATATTCATTGAACAGTTAGCCGAAGTAATATACCGTTGGGCTAATCCCACTCAGAGACTGAGGATCAAGTCCAAGACTCGAAACTTTTTTAAATATTATTTAATTTCGTTACTTAAATATGGACAAAAACGAAATGTAAGAAAGTGGTTACTAAAGGATTACATCTGACATGTATGAAATGTAAACAAACGTTTGACAATGATTGCGTTAATGTTTCCTACAAAATACTCCAGTTAATGGACACAGAAAAGAGGCAAAACTGGAAATGCTTGCCTTGTACTCGCAAAATAAAAGACAAACTAGTTTTCGATAGCACGCCAGTAGGCAGTTCTAAAACCTGCGAACATTTACCTAATTCACTGCCAGTTACTCAAAATAGCTATAACTCAAAGCAAACACCAATAAATAATGTAACCGTACGGACGAAGCAAAAACTAGAATTCGATAAACAAGATATTGAACTCCAAAACACGACTATTTCACCGCGACCTAGTCTGTATAAATCAAAGTCAAATGACGATTTATTGGAAACATCTAAGATTTTTGGGGAAACAAAATCACGTAGCGAGGAATCCTTATATGATCTGGATATAATTATAGAAATGAAATCCGAAATAGAAAGTCTCAAACAAAACCTCACCAGCGCAGATAGTGAAATTGATAAATTACTTTCCGAAAATGTGGAGTTAAAACGCCTCATAAAAAATCTTACCCAGGAAATAAATGCCCTTAAGAAGATCTATTCATCACCTTCAAGTTCAAAAAAATCTAAAATACGCTCATCGACAGGTCAAAGTCCAATGAGCAGTCCTGTGAGAAAAACAGATCAGATAATGGAATTAGAAAGGAATATTAATCATTTGGAAAATGAGTTAGATAAAGCGAAACTAGAAATAATTAGTCTTAACGGAGTTATTAACGACCTATACTCTAAACAAAAGATAGAAAGATCTGCATCAAGTACTCCTTCCTTGAAGCCACATGACACACAATTTAGAGAGTTCCTATCAAGTACAAATAAAAAAGGAAGGCTTTGTATTGTATCAAATAACAATCGGTCAAAAGTAACAAATATGATGCAAATGAACAACTTTTTTTGTCAGTTTGATTTATGTCATTATATATATACAGGTTGGGATTGATTTTGTTTGACAATATTGAAAGCAAAACAAGACATTTTACTATGGAAGATTTCTGTATAATAATTATAGGTGACAAAGACTTCTACAACTCACAACGGATAGAAATATTGGTCAAAATAATTCGAAGTAAATTAATGAAAATTACAAATACGAACATCATAGTAGCGGCACCAACATATAAACGAGGCAAAATGCTATACAATTATAAAATTGAATCATTCAACAATGAACTTTACGAAAAATGCTTAGACTTAAGTAATGTACACGTCTTTGATTCAAATAGGGAACTTGATTTCAATATGTTTTCCGAATACAGTGGAAAAATAAACAATAAGGGAATTAAATGTATTCTTCATTACATGGCGACCTTAACAAGAACTATTCAAGAAGGTTATCTAGCTAAATTAGACACTCTACCAAAGGATGTAAACCAAAATACGGGCCCAAGTAATGAAGACCAACATAACAATAACCAGTTTTTTCTATTACAATAAGTTAAATATCATGCATCAAAATATATCAGGTTTGATAAGTAAAAGTGACGAACTAGCAATGAACTTACACGACTTACACATTAAGAAAGAGCCCATTGACATATTATGCGTAACTGAGCATAATATGACTGAAGAAAATAGGCAATACTTATATATACCAAATTTTCAATTGGCAACTAGTTTTTGTAGAGATAAAAGGAGAGGAGGTTCTTGTATTTTGGTCAGAAAAAGTATTAAATTCAAAGAGATAGAAAAAGTTAAAAAATATTCTGTAAAATGTATAATCGAATGCTGTGCCATTGAAATAACCGATCATATAATTATTTTATGCATATATAGAATCCCAGAATCAAGTTTAGTCATCTTCCATGAAAAGCTAGAATTTATTTTACAGACAATATGTAAGAAAAACAAAAAAGTTGTGGTCTGTGGAGACTTCAATATTGATACTCTTAAGTCGACTCCAAAGAGTCGCGATTTTGAACATCACTTATTCTGTTACAATCTGAGACTTCAGTTTAACCAGCCTACGAGACTATCTAGCGGAACCTGCTTGGATAATATAGCACACAACATAAGTGGGAGTAGGGGTAAAATTGTTGAGCTTGCATTGTCAGATCACGCAGCGCAAATTTTGCAATGTCCTGTCAAGAAAACTTGTGTTCTTAAATATTGGACTATGACGTATCGTGATTTTTCGAAGAACAACCTTAAAAAATTCAAGGAATGTCTTAAATCTTTATCTTTTAATGAAGTTTTTGTTTCTAAAAATGTTAATGATGCATATAACAGTTTCATAGAAATTTACACGCTTTTTTATAACCTATGTTTCCCTTATAAACATGTGAGAACAAATACAGAACAAAAGTCTAAATGGATAACCAAGGGAATTCGCTCGTGCTCTAAAAACAAAAGGAAAATGTTGTGGCTGTGTAGATTACACAAAAATGACATGGAATATAAAAAAAAGCTAAAAACGTATACTGTGCAGTTAAAAAAGATAATTAAATTAACGCAACGTGCTCATAATGATAATATTATAAATAAATCTGTAAATAAATCAAAAACAATATGGAAAATAATTAATCAGTCAAAAAACAAAATGCCGACGCAACCTATTTTATCTTTAAAAGTAAATAATGAAGACCTAACAGACCCAACTGAAATGTGTAATGCATTTAATAAATTCTACATTGAAAATGCCAGGATTGATCATAAAAGAAACAACACATTAAAAATTACAAATAATCCCAATTCAATATATCTAACTCCTACAACACCATACGAAATCGATAAAATAATTAAGTCCCTAAAAAATTCTAAAAGTGTAGGTGCAGATGGAATATCTACTCAAACTGTCAAGTATGTAAGTGAGATAATAGCTTTACCATTAACACATATAGTCAATCTATGCCTAAGCACAGGAGTATTTCCAGAAAAATTAAAAATAGCTGTGGTCAAACCCCTTTATAAACAAGGGGATAGAGATGACATAAGGAATTACAGGCCAGTGGCTTTACTTTCAGTTTTTTCAAAAATAGTGGAGAAAGTTATTCATAAATTGATTTACTCATTTTTACTTATATCCAAGGTATTGGTGAAGGAACAAAAAGGCTTCCGTAAGGGTATGTCGACTAATTCTGCTATATATGACTTAGTAGAGAAAGTTTTAGTGAATCTGGATAAAAACAATCAAAGTTGTGGAATATTTATGGATATGTCCAGGGCATTTGATCATGTTGATCATAAGATACTGCTGAATAAATTGTATTGCTATGGAATTAGAGGAAATGCGCAGGATCTCATAAAATCATACTTGGAAGAAAGAGTTCAGTTTACTGAATTAAACCAAGTCTCATTGAAAACGAAGCAAGTGGAATCTTATAGATCACGAAAAATGCATGTCAAATTAGGAGTGCCTCAAGGCAGTGTTGTAGGGCCTCTGCTTTTTTTTGATATATATCAATGACATTACTAAGTTTTCTCAATATCCAATGGTCTTGTTTGCAGATGATTGCACTGCAATCATTGAAAAAAAGAGATACAATTAGTTATGAAAATGAAATTATTAATACATTAAATAGTTTAATAACATGGATGGATCATAATAATTTAGATATCAATTTAGACAAAACAAAAATAATTCATTTCTCCCAACAACATAAAAATAATGATATTGTGGTAGATTATAAATCAACTATTATTAGAAATACTTATACAACTAAGTTTTTGGGTGTACATATAGACAGCAATATGAAATGGGAGACCCACGCTGTAGAAGTATGTAAGAGACTGTACAGATTTTCATTTGCTTTAACCAAACTTACAAAAGTTGCTAATCGGGAAACAGTATTGTCGGCGTATCATGGATTCGTCATGACTACATTGCGGTATGGAGTAATTTTTGGGGTAACTCATCTTATAGGGAAGTTGTTTTTAGAGCTCAAAAACGATGCATTAGATCAATTTTCAATCTGAAATCAACAGACAGCTGTTTTCCATATTTTAAATCCCTAAAACTGTTGACTTTTCCAAGCCTATACATTCTAGAGATTTGTTTATTTGTGAAATATAATCCACATTTATTCAAAAATGAAGAGATAATATTGGGATTGGGACTTCGACCTAGAAAACCGGCCATAGTGAGGATAAAATGCAAGACTGCACTAAGGAAGAAAAATGTCATTGGAATGGCACGGCAACTGTATAACAAGCTTCCAAAATACTTGTTAGATTTGGACGGAACGAAGTTCAAGGATGCCCTAAAAACCCTACTCGTGGAAAAGTGCTATTACAAAGTAGAGGAATATCTGGCTGATAAACTTGATTAGGCTGGTTATGAGAAAGTTAATGGATTTACAATATTAATTAATTAGTATCATTAAAATTATATAGCATGTTCTTTTCTTTAATTAAATATTCGTATGACCACCGGGTCAATCGTAGCGGAATGTAATATTGTATAAAACCTCGTGTACCTATGATTTATAGCGAATAAATGGCATTTCATTTCATTTCATTTCATTTCAAAACAGAATATTATTTTACGCTGCTGTAGAGAGGATATTGAGGTACATATTCCGATCAATTTTTAACTTTCTAAATTAAAAACTGCGAATGTGCTGATTTCCGAAAAAAAATATGCAATCTTTTTTTTTAGTCCGCATATAATTTTTTAACTTTAAATTGCAAAATTCTCCATACAACTTCCACCCTCCATTTAAGGAAGTGGGGGTTATAGGTAATTAGTCAAAATGTAGCCTATCCACTTAAAAAATGACGTCTACTCGTTTTTTAACTTTGCCGTGAAAGACGGACATATAGTCACACTTTCACATTTATGAAGTTAGTAGGATAACATGACAGTGAACTTAAAAAGTAGTGCAAATATATGGTCAAAATATCAGTTCAGTTAATAGTTATTTTATTTGATTTGAATCTCTGTATATAATATTTTTATACATAGAGTAAAACTTTTATTTCATGATAAATAGACAATCCATTTTTATTTAATATGTATAGATTTCATTTGAAACTTTTTGGGATACTTTGAAAGGGTTTTACTATAATATCCACGCTTTGTTCAGTGGTATGCAAGAGCACTGAAACCCATTTGATTTTCTGCTGAATGAAGTCTTGTTTTTTGGCAGTTACGAGTAGAGAATCATATTATCTAGCAGATACCCACCTGGTATTGATACAGTGGAGTTAGAAATTGAAAATATAAATTACAATAAAACGAAGTGTCATACAACATACGTAATGGTATCTATTCAGCATTTGATTGTTACCTCCTGACTACTATATTCGTTCTTTGACAGAATGCACCACGAACAGCCTAATTTAGGCAGACCATAATATGCAACATGGTTCCTTCCCAGCTATGATCGCCTCCATTTCTTATTATTTTCATTTGGTTTCAGAGTGCCCGCCAGCAGCAGATGGCATGGAGAGGTTTGCATGCCCTACTCCCGATCGGCAAGGCCGGTACCGCTGTATCGACGACCACGTGCTTTGCGACGGGTTCATCGACTGCCCAAGTGGCGAGACGAAGATCGCCAGGCTGCATGTTCATTATAACGGTAAGATCCATTTTGGTTCTTGACACGAGTGCATTTAATCCACATTTTCGATTCTAGGAATTTTCAGAGGCCACGTACAGCAGTGGATATTTTGTGGCCAATATAATAATCCAATACAAATTTTGGCCAATGACAAACATATTTAGCACTTTTTTGTATATGGATTTATCATGTATGTAGGTAATATTATAAACCTAACCTATACCTGATCTGCCAACATTTGATGCTGTGAAATTATTTTCATTTCCCGTTCCAATAAAACTATCAATATGATTCTATCGATGTGCAAAAGGTTATCATTTAAATTAAAGTCTAATTTGACTTTTTATAAATCATTAGTTGCGCACATTTTATCAACAACAAATGAAAGGTTAAATGACCACGGAAATAAATTTATAAAGCTTTGTTCCAAGTACAGTCTTAAGCCCAATAAAGGACTTACTTCGTTGAAAAATTACTCTCCAACGTGGTATTCTGCCCACCTAAACAAGAGTGCAATATAAGTAAGATTTTTGGGCAAATCGACGTAAAGACCTTTTTAAAATCCATTCATACATTATGACTAACAATAAAAAATACAAAGGTCTTAAGTCAGTTTGCCAAAAACCCGAACAATTTCACTCTTCGTAAGGAGGGCAGTATTACAGTCTGAAGACAACGTGTTACATATAAAATTAAACAAATTGTTTATAAAACATGACGTATTCATTTTTAGATACGAATCTAACTACAAAACAGATCCATTTCGCTTCGGTTAGTATAATTATAGTATATCCTTGGCTAATTGAACTGAAACCGGAAGCGATAGTTAGAAGCTCAGTGCTGTACTAATAGAATCGAGGGATTGTCAGGTTTCCGGTTGCCGATGGCCGCAAGATGAACTTTCCGGTACATTATAGTTATAGGTTAGTAGCAATTGAATTTTGAATCATTGGCATCCATTCGTCCTATTATTATACTCATATTGTGGAATGATTTATGGGAACCTAATACCATATAAATTTGACATAAAAGCCATACAAAATAATTGATAAATAAATTAATCATCGCATTGCATTGTGCAATTTGATAATGGATTATAGCTCGTACTTAACTTCTTTATTCAGCGCGCCAACGCCGGTCACCCCACTGCGCTTACGCCGCCCTCTGCCACCTCGTCTGCCACACATCTTTAACTGACTTTGTTTGTCTTGTAGTATGTATTATTGATCAATCGCAAAGTTTTTGACATGATTTTGAGTATTTGAAAATATTTGATTTTTATATCAATATATACGTCTCATATTTGGGGTATGAATTTCAAATCATGAGTAGATTCTTATTTTTAAAAATTGCCCGTGTGCTCGATATCACCCTGTATAGACAACTATGTTACTATAAGCCTCGTGGGCCGATCTAATCCATTAACGATGCTCCACTTATTCTATCTTTAAGCATGGTTTTGTTATGATAAGACATATAACATACACCATAAGGCTAAAATTCCAGAGAAATAATATGAATAAATTATGAATACTGAAAAAACCTTTGACGGTAGGTTGGGTACTTACTACTAGAGTTAGCCTACAGTGGGAATAAGCAATATAATAATACGTATATTACCGTGGAATAAAATAACATACACAAACGGTTTTATATTTAGCGAAGTAATTAATTTAGTAAAGTAATAAGATTATGTAACTTACTTTACAAAATGTGATCAAAGAAATAACTTAAATCTACGCAGCAGATGTTGATTGGTTTTGTATAGAGAGATATTTAATTTTATATGAATAATTGTTATTACTATTGACATGCATAGTATAGTGGAGAAAAACTGATCATTTTAGAGGTTTTTAATGTCATAACTTAACTGGCAATGGAATACATTGCCAGTTGCTAGTACACTCTACAAGATTGATCAAAATAATGTACTAGAGTAGGATTTTTGTACACTTTAAAAGGTGGTCAAATAAAGTCTGCTGTGATATAAATATGTCCATCATTTACATATTATCATAAGAGTCATTTTTATGTTTCACTTTCTGCGAAAATAGTTAAATACTTTCAATTTGATGAAACGGTTGAGATGTTAGTCAAAGACATTGACATATTTTGTTAAATTGAACATTTCTTATCGGTAAGATTTTGCAGGTCCCATTATTTACTCTGTTGATATAATATTACGTATTTACAAAAGAATTGATAACAAGAATAGTGTTTTTTATTTAATTCTCATCTATTTTGACTTAAATGGTTCTTTTAATAATTGTAAACGTAAAATCAGCGTCACAGCTACCCGTAGCTGAGACAGAAAAGCTGAGTGGCAACCGATTTGGTTTACACATTTGAAATATGTACCTTCAATATTACCTATTTATGTTGAATTGTTTTTTGTATTACTTTTTGTCTGTTTTTGTTTTATATGTATTTTTTGTGAACCAAATAAATTATTTCTTTCTTTCTTTCTGAAAACTTAAGCGTGTTTGTGTTATTTTTTCAGACGAAGGCCCACCTCGACGTCCTAGCAGACGCGCTGTTGCGGTGGGCGCGCGGCCGTTAAGGACTGACCCCGGACCCCGACCCTCTAGTGCTCCAACATTCCGCTAGTTTCATGGTCCTTTTGATTACGAACAAACACTCGATCGGCCGGTACAAGTGCTCTCCCGCGATCAGTGCTAGCTGCGATACCCACTCAAAACACATTCGGACGCAACCAGGGACGATTACTCGTAGACGCGTTGAACGTAATGAAACATATCAAGTAGTGATGCAGCATACGCCAAAGCCATGACCACGTAAAGTGTAGTGTAAGGTTTCTGGCAGAACAGACGCGATACCGAATCCGATATGTGATGGTGCGCGAGCGCAGCGTATGCATTGGGAAAGAACGAAGTGATGCGATCTGGTTTCGTCCCTATTCAACCTTCCGCAGCTGATTATTTTTTCCAAGTATTTCGTACCTTCTAGCACTTATTAACTAAAATGTGAGACTGGTAGTCGACATTGTTAGTCGTAGAACATATACATAAATATTTTAGATTTATAGTTCTTCATTTGACGAAACATAAATGTTTGTCTGTTTGTTTAAATAATTATTCTCTTATGTACTCTATTAAGTTACTACATTCCTTATTATGATGAGGGTTGTAAATTAAATAAGAGGACTCTAAAAATGTGTACATAGGTATATTAAATTGATTTATTTGGTTAAGTATTCGGCCTACAGGCGACTGGCGCCCGAGAGCTACCGAGTGACACATCGGCCGCCTAACTGTTTCATTCTATACTACATTCACATTATTTAATTTTGTTTTTATGAAAAACGCTTAAGCATTATGAAAGCATTTAAATAATATATTTTAACATTATATTGAATCTCAATTATAGGCAGCTATTATTGTTAAATGTTAATCCATAACATATTTACATGTAATTTATTTATTTCAAAAGGTATCTATTAAGTAATAAAAGCATTCGTTATAACAACTTTTCGTACAAATAGCACAACGTTAGAATTTTGACTGACGTGATCATTGTTATCTATGCCGAAGAAGTCTGAGCAGACATCCTAGCTACATTTCTAGTCTATAATTAGTTCCTACGACTGTAAACGACTTTATAAACGACTTTTACCTTATATGTGACGTAGGTATGCATGTTGTTTCTTATAGCATCACAGGCCATACGATTTACAATTTATTTACCTTCTCTATATATTAGCAAGGAATCCATTGGCATTGACTTATTAAACTAATTGTGTTGGTAATAGTATTAATAACATTGCTACAAAAAAATGCAATCATGCCATGACTCTTAAGTTGTTTAGTTCTATTTTATTACGCGATTTCATTTTAGACAACTGCAAATGTTCACATTTTCCCTAATGATAAAATTATACTAATACATACATTTATTAGGTAAATAATATATTAGGGTAATCCATCAAGATTATAATTCACCTTTAAAATGTTATAAATGTGTAGTTAGTAGTAATAAAATTAAAAAATAGAAACATTATAAATGTGTTATATCTAAACAAATATATTCTTTAAATCTAAATTAATATATGTATATTTGTGTACCAGTGGAATATTGTTTCGATATTTTTTTATAAGTAGATATATTACCACTTTGCACACAGCAAGCATTGTATAGAAAATAAAGGCATAACGATAAATTAATAGCACATATATGTTTAATCTATAGGTAATTTTAGAATTTACTGATATCAGTTGATAGTTAAATAGAATTAGTTGTGTGCACACGGCATAAAATATGCCACTTTATTAGCTTTGTATTAAAATTATTAAATGTTATACATAGTATGTACGTTTAAGTAGTGATGTGAACATTTGAAGTATCGATAACTCTTGAATGAGGTTCAGGAGGCACATCAAAGCGAAGCATTAGTGAAGTGTAGTTACCATCGTTGCATTCGATAATAATAATCTGTATTACTAAAAAACTAATAAATACCGCTGTAGTCTGTTAGAACTTTGGTTCTTGAGCCATCAGATTCTGCGGTATTTATCTAAACGCACGTGTTTGAGTCAACAATTTGATCAGCGCAGTTACATTCACCTTTACTTTGATGTTAATATCTCTTTGGAGTTATCGTAGTTGTCTGATAGTAATTACTTAATTAAAATTCATTTATAAAGTACCGGTTTGTTATGAGTTGAATTGCCTATAATTTTACTCAAACGTTTTTGAACTGTATATATAGTCAAAATATTTCCATGTAGAATGTAGTTCTTCCTAGTGATGTAATGCCAATGGACTCTAAGAGCAAGCCCGAATACATAAACGTGATTAAGTAGGTATGTATGTACCTTGCCACTGTAATAATATGATCAGACTTCGGCAATTATTATTCGATCATCTCCTTTATTATTGGCACGCATGTACCTACATTTTCTCTTTACGTGGTATGTGTATATTTTTTATGTGTAAATGTTTTATTAGGAATGAAAGTATCGCTATATAATACATTAATGTAATTGCACTCAAAATTTGCCTGTTTCGTATGTGCACAGCAATTTATTGTGATATTTTAAATACTATAGGATAAGACGCAAATCATGATCTCGTGAATAGACCATGTACCTATCAATGTGATTCTCATAATTTACAGAATATATTATGTATCTACATTATGTGAATCTGTATTCAATACGAACTAAGCGTATTATCTGTTTGAGCTTTCGGACATCTCCAAAGTTATTTGCAGATTTGCTTTTGAGAGTGTTTAATTTAAAATGTAAGTTTGTGTTTTTGTGCATCCATTTATTTAGTAACGATTAGCAATTTTTGTCAATTTTATTATGTACGTATTGATTATGTACCTATGTGTACTTAGATTACAATGATATCGTGGCCTCATTACTTCATCGCACCAACCTCACTTATATATTTATCTAGTTATTGTTACAATATATGTAAGCACATACTATGAGCACAATTTCTCTACACGTATCGAATATTTATATATTGAACATTATTTCTAGGCACTTTTATAACTCGCAACGCGATTGCGATTGGAAATAGTATGTCTAACTACATCTCTTGTGTAAGAGGTGGAAGAAAGCTCATTAGATCTTCCGAACCCAGTTCAAATTACATAAGTTATGTCTACGTCATAAATTCTTTAGATATACCTATCTAACCATAAATCTCGCTCAAATGGGAGAACTAAGTACTTCAACTACCTATATTGTTGAAGGTTAATTTTTAGATGTCACACTTGTAATAAACTAAAATCAAAAATAATTTAATTTCGTCAATTATAGAACTCACGTAAATAATTAAAATAATTTTCGTAAAAATTTCTGCCGCTTAATGAAACAAAGGAAAACCACTTTCGTCGTTACGATTATACCGCATTTTCAGCTGTTTTCCTTGATGATATTATTTAAAAATGCAAAATATTTTGTAGATACATATATTTGATTGATTACCACTATATAGATATTTAAATAGGTATATTTTCTCAAATGTTACGTTTTGCCAAATGAAAAAAAGTTAACTTTCTCTGACCGCACAAACTGGAAAATTGTTGGAAACTAGAAAATTACACGCAATCTTGTCACAATGTACACTTAGATGGCGTCCGATAACGCAGCCCGCTGCTTTGAACGCGGAATATGCTCTGAGAGAATCACACCATGCGTTCAAGTCGCATTCACAACACCAAACCAGTTCTCTCCGAGGATATTCCTAGTTTTGCCGTGTCATTGATGAGTTGCAGCGCAAACTCGTGCAAGCAACTCATATGGCGATAATCTTATAACGACTACGCTATATTTGTAGGCGTAATATACTTTTGGACTATTTATTATGTATTGTTAATTACTATGTATGTTGTATTAAGATAAAAAAATTAAAACAAAATAAATGTTAATAATGCTCAGCCAGATGAAAGAAGTGTTTAATTTATTAAAGCAATCCAAATCGTTTCCTTTATAAATTAGGTATCAACTTTACGACTTTAAAAACTGACATTTAAGTGAAATCTTTTCTGGAATAGAGGCGTGGTGGGCTTTTTCTAAAATCGGGTAATAAGAACATACGATCGTAAGTCGACCACAATCAAAGGTACCTACGCCCTTTCATTGTAGTCGACTTACGTTCGTGAATGAATTGAGCTTGTCAACCTTTGAAATCTCAATTCTACTGATCACATTTCCCCGGTATTTTTTAAATGTGAATAACAATTTCTAAAATTTCAACCGGAAGTGAGGTCACAATTTTGCATGCGGGCAAAATCAGGCATTTTCAGGGGTGTCAACCTTTAGTTATATGATTTCTCAGACTATATTCAAAAAATTGTTCGTGTATCTGATTCATAGGACTTTAATACGACTTCTAGTGTTGCAGTCTCTCCAGCGGTGCCGTATTAACTATGGATTCATCGAATCGAAGTTCAGAAGTGTTTTTTATGAAAACATCACCGTGGTAGACTACTACCAGAGTGTAGAATCTATACTTACAGATTTCAGAGTCTCCACCCTAGCAGAATTTTGAGGATCTCAATTGAGTTTCCTAACAAGTGAGTCAAAAAATAAACACAGATGATACATGAAGCACTCATCTCTGTTTCAGTCGGAGTTCAGTTCAAATTCGAGGCCTGAGCGTCGGTGGCTCATTGGTGTGAACTGTTGCCTTCGGATCTGGAGGGCGCAGGTTCAAATTTCGCCATGCACCAATGTCTTTTCGAAATTATATGTCCCTACGTTTATCAAAGTTCATACGGTGAAGTAAAATATCGTAGGAAATAAAGAGATTCAAAGGTTGTGCGTGAAATCGGCCAATCAGTTGGTCGATGTTGACAGTGGCAATGCTCGCATGCTCGCGCACTATCTTTTTAGTAGGGTAAAATTCTGAAATACGACTTTATAAGTTACTATTTTGGTTATGGTCCTATAAAACTTTCGTAGCTCTGTGGTAATTTCACTCATAGTATAGTACTTTAGGTATGGGTGGTTTCGGTTAGTTGATCAATTTAAGAAAATGTAAGCGTAAATAATATAATTGATCTCTGGTGTAAGTGTAGAATCCTAGGTAAGTTTGTTTTCCCCTTGAACTACATTGTGACCTTAATACATTAGTTCCAAAAAAGCAATCTATAGTTCATGACATAATAAAATTTAATGGGGAGCAAGGGATGATTCTCAAGTCATTAAATATATTAATTATTGTACTGAAAATTAAGACATTTAGACTTTCCCACTGTATTTACTGAGTGTGCCGATACAGTGTGTAATGACCCTAATCATTGTATAGTATTGTCAGACATGTATGACCGAAGCATCGGTACTTAGTAGTGTGAAAAATAAGCGTAACTGTAAGAAGTACATTTGTGGTTGGAATAAACATGTAAAAGCCGCTCATAGTGAGCACGGTTGTGGTTTCAATACTAGGTCCTTACAATAGGCCACGTGAGGGGTTCGTATATGATTGAATGCGTGTTTCTAGAAATGTTTTTAAAGCCAAATTAAAGTGGTGTCAAAATCGAGCTTAAGATTAAAATGATATTTTGGGTACGGAACACGCACAAAAGAAGTTTGCGCGTTTCTGGAAACACAAAAAAGGCTGAGTCAAGGCCAAGTGCTCCAGTTAGTTTTGGAAGGGTTGACGAGCCCTGTCAATAGCTGAAATGTTCAAAGAACACTTTAGGGTTAACCGGTAGTAGGTTATTCTACGAATAATAAATGTTATGCAGGTGGAACTGTTAATGAATGTGTTAACAGAGATCGGTTAAGACTGGGGCCAAGGATGTTAGAACCATTTAAAAACCATGACTAGGTGTAAGTCACCAGGACATGAGTGTTGAACACTTGATATGGAAATTATTCCGAAACAAATGTTATTTTTTATTTTATTAATTTCTAGAAAATTAAATCCTATAAATTTGGGTTCTTATTTTCCGGTGACATATAGATACAATCATACATAGGTAAATCAGTGTTTAGTGACAAAAGCTTTTGGCTAATGCATATTACCAGAACAATCTATGGTGTTAAAACGAATTCTTTTACATTGGACCTCCTTATGGCTCATGGTCAAGCAGCGAGTGATGGAGACCGACCCACAAGGTCAAATACGAGTAAAGTATACAATCTGGCCTCTGGGCTGTAATTAGCCTTTAGTATAATTCTAAATACACTTATTATACAATAACTAATGTGCAAATAAAAGTAAAACTTCAAACTTCACTATCTCAAATGTGTCATTTTGTGGGTTGGATCCTTTTTGTGTAAATATGTCCAATTATCATAGTGCTATAATACATATACGAAATGTAGAGAGGTACCGTAATTGTACTATATTCAGAAGTTTTCAAAATGATCAGATTGAGTCGTATATAAATCAAAGGCGGCAAAGTAGGTCGGTTGGCGAAAATGCGATAATATTTGAAATTACTGAAATTTCAAATGTTAACCGATCTGTGTTCACTTTATTACTAAACATGGCCATAAACCCTTCAAAAACACGTAAGAAAAATGTCTTTGGGATCAAAAATGGCTATCGACTGGAAAACAACTGTTTTATTTCGACTACCAAAATTCAGATCAACCCTACTTTGAAGCCTTTGATTCTATACAACTCATATATTGTCTTTTCTTTTTATATAATTAAATAACATATAAAAAGGAGTGTATTCTCCTCTACAGACTTCTTAGTGATACGGACTGACGGAGGTGGTAGAGACCTATTGCACGCCAATTTTTCAAATGAAAAGCATTCATAATAACCGGACCATTTATTTCATGAAACAACAATTGTATATAATTACTTGTAAATAAATTTACTTTTGTTTTTTAATTTCTTGTACTGTACTTTTCAATGTGGGCAGCAACTCTTTTAATTTATCTTCAACGGCAGCTTTTTCTTCCTCAGGTGCAATTAAATATTCGTCACCAAATCTGGAAAATTTTAAAATCAACTAAAACCACTTATCATCTAGGTACGACAATATCATATAAACAATGGCTTTGATTTGTAACATGCTCCGTAAACCACTACATTTCAATCACTAGGATTTTCAAAATAATATTAACTGAACGATATTACAATTCATAAATGCTACAATGCAGTATTACTCAGTAGAAAACTCAATGGTATGGACGTCTCAATGGTGTGGACTGTTGTCTTCCGATCGAGAGGGCGCAGGTTCAAATACTAATGTACCAATGTCGTTTCGAATTTTCTAAATTACATGGACGTTATCCGACGCTCTTACGGTGAGGAAACCTTCGCACGCCTGCGAAGAAATTCAAAGGTTGTGCGTGTAGTCGGCCAACCGCACTGGGCCCGTGTGGATGACTAAGGACTATTACACCCTATACGGGTAGGCTCGTGCCCCTCGGTGAAGACGTTTAATGAGCTGATGGTGATGAGGACACCAAATTAGTCATTTTATGTAACAAATACCTCAGGGGTCTAATGGTCTTTTGGTTCACTACATGATTCTGGGGTTCTCGGATCGAATTGAACGGGGAGACAACACAGTGAAATTAACTTTGAACAATTTTTCGGAGTTTAATTAGGATTAGGATTTTTAATTTTTTTTATTTGGTATAATAAACAGCATCACAATCTGTCCTTATAATTAGAGTAAGTTACAAAAAATATTTATTGTGACACCCACACCATTATCCTATGATAATAATTAGCATTTTCAACATATAACATTCAGTCGGTTTAAATCTTATGCTGTTAAGTTATTAAGGATACCTATAGCCTTCCTCTTGAAATAAGTTTCTCGGTCAGCAAATATATTAACTCCATGAAAAAGGAATTGTAAGTATGAGCAAGCCTGTGGAGCAGCCGCGGCGCGCGTACAGCTCTCATGCGAGCACTGCGAGGCACCGCGAGGCTCAAAGCATTATTTAAATTGATACAGTCAACACTGTTGTTACAATTTTTTTAAAGTGTCATGGCGTCTAGCAGAATGCGTCTATGTTCCAAACTCAACAGTCTATACTCCTCCAGTAAGCAAGCGTATGATAGAAGAGTACGACGATACCTGTAATCCACATATCGTAGAAAATTGCGTTTTATTTTCTCCAGAGCCTCTGTATATTTTTTAAATAGAGGGTTCCAAATTGGTACTGCGTATTCTAACTCTCTAAGTGTCTTATAAAGAAATTGCAAGCTGACATAGAAACACCCATACCACTACAGACATAATCATGCACACAAGTGTTTGCTCTACTCGGGTATCGAACCATGAGCCCTTGGTGTAATAGCCAAAACCATACAGGTCGATCAATATTTTTGAACAATATGAGGCAATGAAAACTTATTACCTTGACACAGCTGCATATTTTGGTAGTGCTCTTCTTGAAGGTGAGACTTTAAGAAGGTCATGATTGCCGGGACCTGCCTGCCCGACGCATGGAGCATATTTTGTGTTATAATAGTGAACACTGCTAACACAGCTATGTGCAGGCTTAATGCTGGCTCGTCGCAATTTTCAAGCTCCGCTATCAACTTTTCTCTATGATTTTGAATAAGAAGCCTTGAAAAAAATATAACATTTGTCAGCTATAGAACTTATGACAAGAGTGAATAGGCATTTTCTGTGAAAACATGTACACCATGGGCCTCATCATTACCTAATGATCAAATAAATAATAAACATTTGGTCTGTAATAGGGGTACTAAACAAAACATACTTAAATATTTTTTTAAATAATATAGATAGAAAACAACCAGACCAATATAAAAAACATGTTCATGCACACAAATGTTTGTATTGCCCAGGATCAAACCCGAAACCCTTGGTGTAAGAGCCGATATCTCAACCAATGACACACCACATGGGTCATCTAATAAGGTAACATTATCCTGAATATTTAAGGTACCTTTACCTTTCAATCCCAAGAGATTTCAATATCATTTTCTGGGAATATTTTTATTTAAAACAGATTAATTCCAAACAAAATACAAATATAACTTCTAAACTTTAACCATTAGCATGAACAAGTTGTTAAGTATGTATGGTAGGTGAAGTTGAGCTGGTTCTCCAAACTATGTCCATACATCATATAGACAGATTCATAACGAAGCCAAACAATCAAAGACAAAAAACTAAATCAAAAGGTTTTAAAATACTCACTTGTCTTTTTTCTTATCAACTTTCTTCAAAATCATACCGCACTCTGACAAACAAAGATCGAGAGCTTGGTAGAATAATTCAATATTATTCTCAGAAAGGGTAGCATTTAAAGCCGCCAAAGGTTTCTTATATTCTTCAGATAGATCATTAATGATCTTATTTCTTTGCTCGACTGATAGAGTGTCCCCTTGAACAGAGAGATTACATTGATTTGCCGCATACTTGCATAACTCAGCTAGTATTTCGCCACCTAAACTTCTCAGTAAGTATTTTATGAACTGTGGCTGTTGATCCAATGGGAATGTTTTCAATCCTTTCTCATAAAGTTTAATATCATTAACCAAAACATTGATTTTATCTTGAGCAGATGTATGTGTCTGCTTTCTATTCTGGCTAGCGTCCTGTAACAATTTTTCCGCGTTTTCTTTCGCTATTGCCAATGCTCTCTGATTAAGACTTCTGAAATATTAAAACAATTTTCTAAATAACATTTCTATTCTATTTTTACTGACAGAACGCGCATTTATTCAACAAGCCCTCGATTGATTAGCGTGTAAGAACCAACAAGTAAATATCCACTAACATGCACACAACGCTATCTAGGCCCAAAATAAGCGTGAAGCTTGTATTATGGGTACTAAACAACTGCAACATACTGGGGATCGAACCCAGAATCCTTAGTGTAGTAGCTGATGTCTCCACCATTACACCAAATGGTAAAGTGCATCTCTTTTGTTCTTACCGCGATAATAAAGGAGAGGATAATATATATTAAAAAATAAGCGCATAACTTGAACCAAAGATCAATTAAACTAATTGTTCCAATTGTAAACTTCATTTTCGCAAATCCATTCATGTTGATGTCATATTAAGAACACACCCGGATTAATACGAACACAAAGATGTTTATACAGCATGGGGATTGAACCAGGCGGCTTAGGTGCAGAAGCAGGCTTTTTTATCATTACTCACATTGATTGTTAACGAAAATTATCATCACACACCCAGACCATCAAAAGTTTCACTTTATTGGTCCTACAATAAATCTTAAGCCATCATGAACATTGTTATGATCTTGTGCTGGATCAGTCACTCGGTGTCAATTCACAACCTTTAGGGTTTTGAGAAGGCCACTAGATAGTTAATTTATTCAAATCCTAAAAGATCTAATTTAGAACTTGCATATAAAGATGATTGCCTGATCTATCAAAGGTTTATTTGAATAAAGATATATCGAATATATATTCACTATGTCAGATTGTGCAACCCGTAAGAGCTTCGGTGGCTCAACGGTGTGGACTTTGCCCTCCTACCGGGAGGGCCGAGGTTCAAATCCCGCCACGAACCAATGTGTTTTCGAATAATTCACATATAATTATGTACGTTATCCGACGCTCTTACGGTGATGGAAAACATCGTGAGGAAACCTGCGAACGTCTGCGAAGAGATTCAAAAGTTGTGCGTGAAGTCGGCCAAACCCGCATTGGGCCCGCGTGGAGGACAGCCCAAACACCCTATACGGGTAAGCTCGAGCCCCTCGGTGGGGAGTTTAATGAGCCGATGATGTTGCGCAACCCGTACCATAGATTTTATTGAAGTTTAATACTGGAGCTAAGTATCTCCAAACTTACCCCTGTAAGTATTCAGCTATTTGAGTCAGTAAATCGTCAAGTCCTTCACTTTCCAAAGTATCTTTTATAATACTCTCCACATGACTAACAGAAATGATTTCTAAAGTTGATGGCATTTTCTTGGTCATGTTTGAAGATTCATCAGAATCCGAATCAGCAGCAGCTTGTTTGGAAGATCTGTGATGTTTCTTTACAGCCTTCGTTTTTGTTTCTCGGCCTTGAGTTCCACCACCTCCTTTCCCTGAGGCAGCCTTCCTTCTTCGCTCCTCACGCCTTTCTGCCTTATGATCAACATGGCTTTGCTGGGAATTGTCAGACTTGCTGAGCTGTTTCTCTATATAAAACTGTTGATACTTCCCAGACTTCACCACTTCTTCGGCTTTCTTCTGTGTCATACCCATGCAGCTTTGTTTAAGGTTTTCAATATAATTGTTACTGAAAACTAATAAAAAACTAAGTGAACTTTTTAAATCTTTTAAGCCAATAATAACACAGTGAATATAAATGAAGACCACAGTTTGCTAGTTATTGACGATAAGGTCTCAAGTCATCATATGGCTCATAAACATAATACAACTATACTTGCCATTTTAGTAGCTGAATTATGACAGTGTGATTAATAAAACACTCTGACAATGTCTTAATAAATAACAGTAATTAATAATCAAAATTTACTAACCAGTGTTGTCGAACAGAATTGTCGAGTTGGAATTATTTTTCAAAAGTGACTCCATTACATTTTCTATATCCACACTAGATAGAATGGATGGAAGCAGTGAAACTACATCCAAGTAACTTTTTGAGGCCATGCACTCTTCCAAGGCAATTTCTAACTGCTGTTTGATTTGTGAGCCAATCACACAGGTGCTTAGAAAGTGATGTCTTCATTTGGGAAGAGTCTTTTTACATAACCTTTTGGATCTGATATCCCTAGGCGAGAAAGGGCATCATATTCAAGGTAATTATTTTGCTTAAAAAAGTTAACAACCCAGTCATTTT
>PQWD01014847.1:0-95939 GCA_019425675.1 Leucinodes orbonalis
TATTTTATTATATTAAGATATTATGCCTCTTTAAAAAAATGATTTTCCTACTCAACTTAGTCTAAGTTGCCAGGGTGCAAAATTAAGGCTGACCATGCTGTCGGAATCACGGTGGATAGTATTATACATAATAGTAGTAAATGTTTACGAGTACTACTAAATAATAAAAGTCTGAAGTAAGCATTCCAAAATAATTTATAAAGATGAGCTAATAAATTATATTAATTATCACCATCAGCTCATTAAACGTCCCCGAGGGAGACGAACCTACCCGTGAAGGTTAGGCCTTTTAGTCGTCCACGCGGGCCTAGTGTGGATTGGCCGAATTCACGCACAACATTTGAATCAGGCGTGCGCAGGTTTCTTCACGATTTTTCATTCACCGTTGAGCGTTGGATAACGTAAATATAATTTCGAAAATTCGAAAAGACGTTGGCAGGTGGTGGGATTTGAAACTGCGCCCTCGCGGTCGGTCGGAAGGCAACAGTCCACACAATTGAGCTACCGACGCTTATAAATAAATAGATAATGGTTAAATCTCTTATTTCTCTTTCATTTGAAACGTTTTTTATTGAAAAAGATGCTGCATAAAATATAATCTTAAGTACTTTTCAGAAATAGTTCTACAACTTTTATAATTTGTTGTCTCGTTTGGAACTATGTTTCATTTTTATTCCCGGGCTATTAGCAAAAGGTACACACAGCGAGTCTTGTAACAAAAGAAAAATAATGGCTCGTGTTTGTAAAAAGTTTGCAATACGAACGCAAACCTTTTTTATCATTGTGCAAAAATAAAATAAAAACACAATGGCTGTCAGTAAAGCGCGGGTCGGCTGTTTCATGCATTATTCTAGTTCCCGCCAAAAGAATGCATTAAGGGTCGGCCATTTTAGCTTTGAAATGGCCGCCTTTATTGCTCTTAATGGCGAAAGGTCACCTGATGCTTAATTAATTGATAAGGGTATATTAAGTCTTTTTGGAAATGGTTTCTTAAAAATATTCTTTTGTTGTTTAATGGTTATAAATTTTACTAGCATAGTTCAAACGTGATGTTTAAATGTAAAATATGAGTTACGGTTTTAAAGACATATATAAATATAAAGTGTCAAGACTTTATCTTTTTCCCCCTCAATTATGATGATAAAGTCTAGGCGTGATAAGCAACTAGATTGAATTTCTGGTTTTAAATATTAAATTAGAATTAGAACTTTTCTAATAAAATAGTGTTTTGGTAGGTAATGGCATAAGCATTATAGTGTTTAAACTAATGTTTTGTTTCTTTCGGTACATTAACCCTTTGAATGTGTTTTCTATTAATTTATTTATTAAAATTTGGTACGCAGATAGATTACAATCATTTAGTTCCAGAAAAATTAACAAAATAAATGCAATAGATGGTCATCCATAAATAGCATACACAGCATGGTCCAAATAGTAATCTGACATTTACACACATATGAGTTTTTAAAAATAATACATTACAAACATTAATAATTTTAAAGTTTTGAAGACACGCCCTTAGTTTCGTATCTGTCAATGACAACTATGAGGTCTCACGAGCTACGACAGAAACGGGCTTCGTAGCACGTGCATTGTAGTAGCGTAACGCGTCGTAGCGCAGTCCCCCGGTTCTGGCTACGACGTAGCACGTGTAGTTGGGTCCGTCTACGACTTAGACTACGAGCGGTTGAGTGGAGCAGAAAGACTTCGCTTGTAAAATGGGCTTTGCATATAAGTTGTTACTAAAAAAGATGGTTACTCAAAATAAAATGCTGATATTCTTAATTATGTTAATAATGAGGTTACCCATGTGAAGCCTTTTGTGTGTGACTTCAATAAAAAATCATCAACTTAATGATCAATAATAAAATTCATTTAGTAATAGTTATTTGCGAAGAAATTCAATGGTTGAGCGTGAAGTCGGCCAATCCGCCTGGGGTCCGCGTGGAAGACTAAGACCCAAAAGCCCTGTACGGGTAGGCTCGTGCCCCTCGGTGGAAACATATAGTGAACTGATGATGATGATACGTTTTTTATTATTTCTATAATGAAAGCGCTCTAACACAATTTAATAAGACTATGTAATTATTTTGATACAGTTGTTAAAGTTTTACATATGAAGCATTCTATAAAAGTCCAATGTTTGTGTGACGTTTTGTTGGTTCACGCTATATGTGGCTGATTATACTACAATGTGTTTCGTTGACAATAACTAGAGAACACATTACGAGGATACGTTTCCTTGCTTTTGTTATAGGCTTTCATGATTATGGAAATAGGTCCTAAAACGTAAAGGCTTTGTTATACGAAGAAATCGTTCGCACGTGGGCACCGAATCACGTAATGGGTATCACAAATATTGCAATGGTTGAGTACTTGTCAAATAGATGGAAGTTTTATCCATGTAGTATATGTACCTGGAAGGTTTTTATGGAGCAAAAACCCGTAAAAAATACGTGGAATACAATAACAACTAAACGTTTTTTTTATGTGAATGTTGTGAATAACAACTAAATGTGAAAATTTAGAACGAAAGAAAGGTAAAGATTTATTTCAATGAAAACAAAACGGGAATCGTAAAAGGAATATGTCTGGTGAGCCGTTATTATTGTATATGTATTTAACATCAGACTGCTAACGACCAATAATTTCAGATAAACGTTTAAAATCATAAGCACCTATACATTTATGAAAAATATCCATCCAGTTTGTTTAAGGGCAACGGCACAACAAAAGTCTGCCAGCACCACAGACATCCGAATATACAATTAGACTGGACAAGCCGCCAAGTTTATAGGCAGTCCCAGTGTCGCAATTTCACAGGATGCACAGGATGGCATTTTGGGAAAAAACGGTTATTTCTTCTAATATTCGTGCGTCTTAACTCGTCTCACAGAGCGTAAACTGGCAGCTAGTGTATGCTCGTTGAGCTTACATTTGTCGCACTTAAAAACGCGGCTTGCCCAATCTCCTGTATTGGGAAATCTGTGGCCAGCACAGTTATATTAATTAAGACAGCACCAGACCAAGTGTACCAGTTAATCCTGATGTGGTGTATTGTCCACAGCCCGTGGTCAAGGAGGGTTACCTGATGAAGCAGACGCGCAGCTTCCAACGCTGGCAGCGGCGCTACTTCAGGCTGCGCGGGCGCACGCTTTACTATGCCAAGGAAAAAGAGGTTAGTGACATTTAAGTGAATATTTACACACACAAATCTTACAATGGGATCGCACGTGATTGAAACTGATACCGCTCCCGTGATAAGACTCACTTTATCACGCCAGCTTATGCTGAGGCCAAGCCCATTGGACCACATCTGTGTTAATATTTTTCCCTTTGTTTTTTGTTTTTTATTATTGTTTTCCATGTTTAACACCTTTATTTTTTTCCTCTTTTCCTTTCTGTTTTATACATTATTGGTTTTAAAATGTTGACTTGTAACTGTGTGGTCAAATGAATGTATTTCATTCTTTCTTTCTTACTTTGATACGAACATTGAACCGAAAGTAGGTACATAAAAAAAAATCCAAAATAAATACTGACTTCAAACCGAAAAGCAAAAATAAAAATTTTAGCTAGGGTTAGGCTTAATAGAAATGGTTAAATAAGTCTTTCAGAATTTGGAAGTCAGTGCCAAGCAAAACGAGAACTCCGTATGGGATTCATCTTTCTAACCTACTTACCTAAATTACTCGTATAAAACTGAGCAATTTAGCAAGTTTTAAATTAAATTTCATATTTTGGCTGTTGCAATTCAAGCAATTTTGCTTAATGCAGAGTCTAACCATTTGCAATTTAAATTTTATCTTTATAGCTGTCTTTTATTTTATATTTTAAAGTGTATTTTTTTTTGTTTCAGTTTATTTTCAGTTTCATCTAGGCTTAAGTTAACTGCAAGTTTACAATGTTATTACTAATAATAAATAAATAAATAATGGAGCTGCTTTGCCCAAACAGAGTCTGTAAAACATAATATTCCATTATTTGTGAGACCTAAAACCAACAACAAAGGTTGAAAAAAGAATTTGAACAATTGACCGATTTGCACTTGATCGTCTATAACAGTCTTTCCCAAAGTGGGCGATAACGCCCCCTTGTGGGCGCTGCAGGTCTCAAGGGGGGCGGTAAGAGACCCAGAAAGAAAATGATTAATTCAATAATTAATTCAATTTAAAGTTATAGTGGTTTTTAAATAGGTGAAAAAATGGGGGCGCTAAAAAAATATTTATTTTCAAAGTGGGCAGTAGACAAAATAAGTTTGGGAACCACTGATCTATAACTTAAAAACGTTTATAAAAATGATCTCAAATAATGACTATGAATTTCAGAATTTTCCGGCTTAGTGTAAATAATCCGAACCGTATTTAGATTTTCATAGGATCGCAAAATTGCACGGAACACCGCGGCCACGAAATGAGCACTTAGCTTTTAATCTTCACAGCTTTATTCAGTTATATCAACGTAATGTAGAGTTTACACATTACGATTATTTTTTATAAAAAAAGTTGCAGTTGGAATTGAATGAGATTTCACATTTTAGGTCTAAAATTGATTATAACTTAGAACGTACGTTTAGATAAAATTTGTTGAAAGATATTTTTTTTTGAATAATAATACATTCTCCTGTTCAAACATATCAAACTTTTTGTCAATAATATATCACAAAAAATTGCATCATTCGTCATCATTATCATTACAGTCACTGCTGAACGAAGACCTCCTCCAATGGTTTCCACGCGGTCCAATTAACATTCGTTCCCGCGACCCTAACCAGGTCATCCGTCCATCTGGTTGGGGGTCGGCCTACACTTCGTTTTCAGTTACGTGGACGCCACTCGAGAACCTTTCCGCCCAATCGGCCATCGGTTCTACGCACTATGTGCCTGCCCACTGTCACTTCAACGCTAATCCCGTGGTTTATTAATTAATTACATTGGTTTCTTTACTAATTTCCATGCAGTCGTTTGGTGTAAATGTACTCTTAGCGACTTCTTAGTTTTAAGAGTATTCGACAATCGACGGATTATGGACCTTTTAATATAGAATTCGAGGGGGAGGTTTTGCCAAGTGCAAAAGTCACAGATGCGTGTAATCTTTTCGGGTGTTTTTTTTTTACTTTAGATAACTTTATGGGGACTTATCGATATAAGATGAATTGTACATTCATTATCAACAATAATAAAAGTTTTCTTGGTCCCATTAAGTAGGTTGTTGAAAATGGAGGGGATCTACTGACTTTTTGAAATTGTTTCAGGAATCCTTTTGCTAAGAAGGGAGCCATATTAATCGTAATGATCACTAAATACATATTTTTCTACTAGGAAAGCAGGTTTCATAACTGTGTCCAGTGTTACATCGATCATATTTCTCTTTACATAGATGATTGATTGTTTCGGCCTTAAGGCCAAATAACAAGGGATTAATCCCTTTAATTGTTTTGGCTGAGCTGTGTGCTGTATTAACAGACATTGTAGCTTCGTAGTTTTTGAGCGGTGCGTACTACCTCTAATTATATATGCAGTTGAGACGTGGACACTCAGCTGAGATAATCAAGGACAGCTGAACGCCTTGCTCAAAGACCTTCAAATTTGATCACTGAACAATCAAAACACTTGTTGTACTTAACTTGCCGAATAACGCCCAGCCGAACTTGTATCCTCCTACTAGCTTCTCTTTCGAAGTCAAGCCGGCAAAGTTGGATAGTTTGGACCAAGTAATTATATTGTTATTTGAGAAACAACTTGGTGAAGTAATCATGTATGTAAGAGATATTGGACCAAATCTCGAAGTGAGATATAGTCAAAGTAATTGCTTCCAAAGTGACCTATTCCAATAAAAAAGTACCGTGTCAATATTGAAGAAAAATTACATTATCATGGCACGCGGGCGGAGAGGAGATTCGATACAAGTTCAAATAAGGAAAAGTTTTAATGAAATTCGCAAAGTTGAACGAATCCGAATGGTTGACGGAGTTCACTGGTACTGTCATATTCAGAGTGGTCTAGTGACCTTTTTATGAAATATTTGAATATGTATGTATTTAAGATACATCCTCCTTTTAGAGTTTTAGACAGTTAAATAATTTTGGTAAAGCTGTGTTACGGCTGAAGTGTGAGTAAGGCTGTGAAATATTGGATATTGTGACAAAACATGTCACAATTTCGTATATTAAAAACAATAACATATCCATGGACATTTAAACGAGGTTTCGTCGCATTTCCAGGACCTCTGGTTTTGTAGATTCATGGGCGGCGGGTCACTCCTAGATGAGCCATTTGTAGACCGACGGTTGAACGTGCCCTCGGAAGCACGTAATCATCTTTCTTTTCGGAAAATCAGGTGATTCAAACTGCAGTGTCCTAACCAAATTAGGTAAAATAGCACGAAGTGGTATTTTCCCACAGGATTCGAACCTACGACCTCCGGGCACGCACCTAAAAGCTGTGCACACGAGACCATGAAAGCAGTTGATGATATGCGTAACAACTAATTGTAGTGAAATCTGTAAATTTTTGAACTCTTACCTCTATAATCTGAAGTAAGTAACCAACTCTATGTAGGACTTACAAACTTAACCGAAAAATAGCTGTAAAAAGTGAGTCTCTCATTTTGCTTATGACATTTTAATCATCGAACTTCTTGGGATCAATATTCTACTACCATTTATGTTACTTGATGTATAATAATATATATTATTATATAAATATTGTTATAATAGCTTTTAGACTCATATAACTACCGGCATTACAGAATATAATATTGCTTGTGTCTGTTAGATATAGTCGCCTGTGGCACTTTCTGAGTTAAATTCCATTCCATCTAAAGAACACTATGCAGTTTCCTTATAAAACCCAGACGATCGTAAACTATTAGTTCATTCTGCTGATATTGATATAAAATACACTCACTAACTCAATAAAGCATACAGAGAAACGTATACGAGGAATATTGACGATTCATTTGCAATATCACGGCTCGTTAACGCTGTGCGTTCGTAGCGTATGTATCAAATTGTTTATTATGAATAGTGCTGTTGGATACGATTATAGTTGTGCGATCTCGCGAACTTTACAATCTCGGGATGTAAGATAGTTTTTGGTTTCATGACAACCGATTAGGTAAAAAGGTTGAGGGAGTTTAGGATTCCGGGTAGATTAGGCCCCCGGGAGCACAAATATGTGTGTTGTTTAGTTAGTAGATTTTGGAAACAAGAGCCAATGTCCAATGGGGATTTGATTACTATCCTAAAATTAAAGCCGGGAACGACGGATCACCCCAAAGCACGGAATCGTTATTTTCAGACAATGAATCTGAATTACCTGGATTCAGCTTGCACTGTACTTACCAAACTGGGAAAAACAGCACAAAGTGATTTCCACTACATCTTCCCGCGGGATTCGACCAACGACCTCCAATCATGCAGCCATGGAGGCGGTTACAGATACGGACTTAATATTTAGTAAAAAAACAAAAATCCGCTTGAAAATTTGTCCCGGGATTCGACTTTCCGGGATTGCCCACATGGGTTGAATATTAGAGGCGCAGGCTTAAGGAGGCGGGGTTTAGTCGTACACCTGGCTGAGACTGCTGGGCGCCCGAACTCAGTCGCGCGCCGAGCGCCGTCGTACACGGTATGGTCACGCAGCTCGCGCCCAAACAGTGCCGACAACACAAAGCTGAAAATCATTAATTAAACAACCCTATAAAAAACTTTATTTGCAATAATACATGCCTTAGAACTGTCTGTGCGCTTATTTATGCCTTCTTCTGTGTAGTGTTGTGTTGACCTGGTTATTTTGACACGCATCGGACGCTGACCGCTGACTATAAAAAGTCGTGAGTGTTTGATTTTTTTTTAAATTTGATAATAAGTACATATGTAAACCATGTGGATAATTCATAGCATATTTAAAGTGTATTTTAATGTAAGGAACTGGAAATAACACTTTTATGAAAATTAAATCTTTGGTACCTTTATACCTCAACCATTGACATTTGATTTGATTGCAGAATAGGTATGTCCATAATGATAATGAAAATCTCAGGTCTATGAGTACTGTACATAACATAATTAATTAATTACTTTAAGGAGAATAGGTTTGTTATATATTACAAATAACAGCTGCAGGCTTCAATGGTTTATTTAAAAAATTCCCTCGTTGAAAATCCTATTAAGCAATCCATATTCTTCTAGCATATTCACATGCCTACTATGGACGTATGGAAGGAGTCTCACTTACAACAAAAGTGTGTCAAAATTCCAATTCCAGTGTGTCAAAATTCCATTCCAGGCCAATTTTTGTATGGAACGTTAAGTCAATTTGTTTGCATCTGTCAACAGAGGCGAGAAAAATAACTAAAAAGAACATGCTTGCGTAGTAAAATAAAACAGAAATTATTTTCGTAGTTGCATGAACAATTCGATTACATATTTCTAAAATTAAATAAATTGAAATAAAATTAATTTACCAAGAATATCAGAAAATTATCTGTCGAAATGAAATAGACTGCAGGTGTCATTTCGGGGACACATTTTATGTATTAATGACAATCTGTGTGTATATTTTCTTATTTTATAAAAAAATATATTTTTGTATACCATATAATTTAATTTTAAAAAAAAACCTATACATTTTGCAAGCACAGGTATATTTTACAACAATTTAAAGTTTCTAAAAGCAATCTTATAAAAAAAATCGGATCCGCAGTAAGGCTCTGCATCAAAGATTTTCAGATGTAAGTATGAAACAAGTTCCTAAGCCATGAGCTTAGAATGGCGGGTAAAATAGTTTGCAAGAAAACTCACGCTATTATAAAAAGCTATATGAGAACCCCCGGGTAATAATGTTCCTTACAATAACACTTAGAAACTGAAGAAGGCATTCCGCCATTACCTTTTATTACTAGACCGCAATATGCAACGTAAATACTCTTATACGCTAATCTAGATTTGAGGGAAATGTCGGTATTTTTATTTGGGTAGACCTTGAGCGTCGGTGGCTCAGTGGTGTGGACTGTCGCCTTCCTACCGGGAGGGCTGAGGTTCAAATCCCGACACGTACCAATGTATTTCGAATTTTCGAAAATAATAATGTACGTTATCCGACGCTCTTACGGTGAAGGAAAACATCGTGAGGAAACCTTCATGCACGCCTACGAAGAGATTCGAAGGTTGTGTGTGAAGTCGTCCAATCCGCACTGGGCCCGCGTGGACGACTAAGGCCTAATCACCGTATACGGGTAGGCTCGTGCCCCTCGGTGGGGACGTTTAATGAGCTGATGATGATGATGATGAATATGCAACGTAAATACTCTTATACGTTAATGTAGATTTGAGGGAAATGTCGGTATTTTTATTTGGGTGGACCTTAGATAAACAATAAAATAACTATATGCACAATCAGACTAAAAAAGTATCCGCGGCAAAAGTCTACCCATCACGTCAGTTGGGCAGAATTTTCATTCCGAATCACATCACTTGCTACATGTCATAATGACATAGTAGTGTGCTCGTGCTTTTGATTTTGTACTCTTTCTATGACGCGTTAAGGTCAAAACATTTAAATGAGTAATTTTACGTTATAAATATAATTATAACTATACGTATGTGTCATGGGGTTCGTAAATTTTTTGGTCGACGCTTCTTCGACTTAGGTCCCCCATTTTGCGCCAGATATCCCGGTCCCCGCTTTTCCTATCCAGCCTCCACCAGCGACCTTCGCAAGTCATCGGGCCGAAGGGCGTCCTACGCTATGCTTGCCGAGACGCGGTCTCCACTCCAGAACTCGTCTGCTCCGTCTCTCGTGATTGTGCATGTAGTTAATTCATTGTTGATATAAATGATATAAGACATGTTTGTAGGCAGTCGTTATGTAGAGTGTTGGTACGGAGTATTTGAAGTATCACCATTTGCCTTTAACGTCGTTAGAGGCAAACGTTTGCAGTGGAAAGACTGCGGTTGTGTTCCCTGATACGTACAATTAAGGGGATTCCAAGGCAAGAGTCAATAGACATTACTTGAGTTTGAGTGATACACCTTAGGCTGCGTCGTTGCTTTCCATCAGGTGAGATAGCAGTCAAACGCACTCAAATTTTTAGTAAAAAGGAATGAATCATATGTCCTTAAATAAACAGCAAACCAGTGACAAGGAGTTGAATCATTATTCTCTGTAAAATTGAAGGCCAGATACTTTAAAGAACTGATGGCTAACAGGGCTGAAAACACTTGAGAGGAAATTACACATATGTCTCACATAATGCACCAGTGAACAGGACGGTCAGTGCGCTAACCTGGTGGTAAGTGATACGCCTGACCATGACACAAGCAATGTTGAAGAAAATTTATAACAGATGTAGATAGTAATTTTTCCGTCGCCACAGACTTGATTAACATTCTTATTTCACTGTACGAGTAATAAAATGTATTGTATGATTTATTGATGATTATACATATTTTATCAGTTATTTAGTACCTTAACTACAAGTCCTCGCTTAATATAGGTTTGTGGGAATGCCCCTGCTTCGCACGGGTGCAATGGTGATATTCGTAATAGGCACGCTCCCGCCTCCCTGGTCAGCAGGTACTGCCGCAAACGCTACGTACCGCAATATAAACGGAAAAAGGAAACCTCAAAAATAACAATATTTCTCCGCTATTTAATGGGTGCTTTATGCATATAAACCTTCCTCTTGAATCACTTTATCCATTGAAGAAAACCGCATCAAAATCCGTTGCGTACTTTTAAAGATTTAAGCGCACATAGGGACATGGGGACAAACAAGTGACTTTGTTTTATACAATATAGTGATACCGTTATAGGCAAGACATGAGCATTTTCGGAACGTAAAAATCACGTGAAGCATCTGTTGGGTCGTTTATATACAACACATTTGTTAGTATATAAACGATCCAACAGCATCGTCAGCCGTTCTTAAGCCTGGAGCTAAAGAACTGCTGACACGATATTGGCAGAGTAATTATAGCGTTAATTAAGGCTGTGTCTGGGGCCTGGGGATTAACTTGATTATGTCTAGTTATTGTCGTTTTTACATAACAGCTGCGGTAATTGGTTTAGGATGTGTAAATTTGAAACGATCTAACCTGGAATATACGAAATTAATTTTGAATTCGTGTAGGTAGTTAATGAATTTAATATTGTGGAATAACTAATACATATGTTTAAAGCTAGAATAAAAAAAAACATTTATTAAGAAAGGTTATTACATTATTGACAATTATTTATCTGATAAAAAGTGTCAGTGGCTCAATGGTGTGGACTGTGGCCTTCCGACAAATCAATTCAGGTTCAAATCCTGACACGTACCAATGTGTTTCCGAATTTTCCAAATTGTAGGTACGTTATCCGACGCTCTTACGGTGAAGGAAAACATCGTGAGGTAACCTGCGCACGCCTGCGAAGAGATTCAAAAGTTTTGCGTGAAGTCGGCCCATCCGCACTGGGCCGGCGTGGACGTCTAAGGCCTAATACGGGTACGCTCGTCCCTCGGTGGGGACGTTTAATGAGCTGATGATGATAATGATCCAAATTTGATTACGATATGAATAAAGTTGCGTTGACTTTGTTCCTCAAAGAGTGGGGCCAACTGAAACACCCTTAATTACAATTCTACTCTTATTTGTTTGTTAACTTACTCACGTATTCTTAATTTACAATGTTATGTAAAGTGTGTGCTAATTAAGAATTCATTACATTTATAAATAAGTATGCGGGCTCGCGTGGGCGTCACGACGTTTGTTTTGGTCGCATATTCATGTTTAATTGAAACGATTCACGATGAAATAATATTAATTCAAAAGTGCCTGGAAAATACATTAATATAAGTTGGTACACACGGCAATCGTCTTGTGAATTAGGAGTCTTCTGCTATTTAGTGTATCAGGATGACAGACTGTAGCTAGTAAAATTTGCAGATCCCGAGCGGATTGGCCGATTTCACGCACAACCTTTGAATTTCTTCGTAGGCGTGCGAAGCTTTCCTCACAATGTTTTTTTTTCACCGTAGGAGCGTTTGATAAATAAATAAATAATAAATATCCACTGACATTCACACAGCGCCTGTATTATGGTTACTAAACAACGGATAAACTTACTTATATACATTTTTTTTTGTAAATACATACATATTATACATAGAAAACACCCAGACCATTACAAACAGACATGTTTACGCACACAAATGTTTGTACTGCCCGGGGATGGAACCCTTGGTGTTGCAGTCGACCTCTCAACCGCAACACCAAATGGTCGATGGGTAAATGTACATATAATTTCGAAAATTCGAACACACATTGGTACGTGGCGGGATTTGAAATTGCACCCTCCAGATTGGAAGACAACAGTCCACACCAAAGAGCCACCGACGCGTCGTTTGCGTAATCACACTAATATTATAAAGGCGGAAGATTGAAAAAAAAAAAAAACATCAAAATCATTAACACATAGGCCACGATTTAACGGGGAAAATATACCGCTGCTAGTGTGCCTTTTTTATGTTATAGGGAGCAAACGAGCTAGAGAGTCACCTGATGGAAAGTGATTATCTCCGCCCATAAACAACGGAGACACCAGAAGTGTCACCGGTGCGTTGCTTGCCTTTTATGAAGGAATACGCTCTTTTCTTGAAGGTTCAAATTATTCCTATAGTTGTCTTTGTCTAATACTGTCATGCCCCCATATTTACTGATATGTAGAATTTGTTGAAGTTAAGGTCGGAGTCGGAGGAATTTAGAGCGTTTAGATTCAGAAGCTAGAACCATCTACATGAGATCTAATATACGAGTATTGTTTACAGTACAAACCTTATGTGGTCGTCTTGGTAACATTTTACATACTAAAATGTTTTGGTGGGTAAGTTATTCTCAACCCAGTGGTTTGGGTAATCACCTACTATTGGGTTGTTGTGTCCCAGCCGCTAGTAGAATTTGTAATTGTCCCGCGCTTCGCCTTAAGCCTCTGTAAAAAGCTTGTTAGAATCACTTACAAGGATTTCGGGGCGCAGATTATGTCGATTTGGCACTCCGTGAAAATGGTACCAAGGGACTTTAGACGTTACATTTTTAATTATATTTCGTTTTTTTTTACTTACAAAAAAATATTTTGGAAGCTTGGAATTAAACCAGCTGAGGATTTAAAATTAGCTCAACTTAGAGATTTCACACAATTTTCTTTTGTTATCATAAGATCAATTTTCACTTTGGTTTCCATACCAAAATATTATGGAAAACCCTCAAAACGTATTTTTTAGGCAAATGAATTTAAAACCAAGCAGCATACAATACCTAACACACCGGTGATGTTAAACTAGGTCACAA
Organism: Leucinodes orbonalis; assembly: GCA_019425675.1. Classification (NCBI taxonomy): domain Eukaryota; kingdom Metazoa; phylum Arthropoda; class Insecta; order Lepidoptera; family Crambidae; genus Leucinodes; species Leucinodes orbonalis. The sequence goes on from PQWD01014847.1 coordinate 13,334, forward strand.
TGCCAAATTATTTTCTTAACTGACACAATAAAAATATATTGAATCCCCTATATACATATTTTTATATTATTCAGATATTTCGATAACCTTTTTTCATGGAATTGTATATTTGGAGGAACAGCTGAGCCAGAAAATTTGTTTTTATTTCCATTATAAAAGTTATGACTGACAATATTCTTAAATATGAAGTTGTTTTTCGTTCTGAAGTTTTTTGAAATGCTATTTGGAATGTAAGGGGTTTGAGTAAGCTTTTGGGGAACCAAGGTGACTTTGTCTGCTGCAGTCTGATGCCATGATTTCCTGTTCTTAACCCCCGACGCAAAAAGAGGGTTGGTATAAGTTTGACGTGTCTGTCTGTCTGTCTGTGTGTCTGTCTGTCTGTGGCATCATAACTCCCGAACGCATGCAGTGATTTCAATTTAGTTTTGTATTAAAGGTGACTTATGTGCGAGTGTTCTTAGACATGTTTGATGAAAATCGGTTGAGCCGTTTAAAAGTTGTGAGGAGTGAAAGTGGGGAGAGTAACCGAATGACTGCAAATATACTTGGACTCAAATGAAATCTAACTTAACCTAATCTACCTAGAAAAAGTATGAAATAAAAATTAAAATAAAAATTATAAAAACTCCCGACACAAGAACTTAAGTAATTTCCCTTTAAAAAGTAAAAAATAATAAAAGAAACTTAATGTTAAAGTACCTATGAATCTATTGATAATTCTAAAAAAAACCGTGTTGGGGGACCGTGACTAATAAAAGAACGTAAAAGCCTAAAGAGGTAACCATCTTATGAAAAATATCGTAGATAAGAAAGAAATAATTAGGAGCGGTCCCCCAACGCGACGGTTTTTTTTTGGAATTATCAATAGATTCTTAGGTACTTTAACATAAAGTTTCTTTTATTATTATATTTCTCTAGCTGTTCCCTGTGGCATTACTCGCGTTAAAAGATATTCTCCCGCATTAAAACATAACCTAAAATCGCTTCGTGAACTCACGCGACGGCGGTAAAACAGTACTTTATTTTTCCAAAATAAAAAGTATTAAACAATACTTTTTCATCATCAGCTTTATGAGCTGATGATGAAAAAGTATTGTTTAAAATAAAAGGTGGCCAATGTTTTTTCTTATTATATCAGCTACCTTTAAAAAAACACGTCCAAATTCAGCTGTTTCAGAGATACCCGAAACAAACCGACAGACAGACAAAATTAAAAAAAATCATATGTATAGTATTTGAATATATGCGTATTCGTGAGAAAACCTGCGCACGCCTACGTAGAAATTCAAAGGTTGTGCGTGAAGTTGGCCAATCCGCACTGGGCCCGCGTGGACGACTAATGCCTATACAGCCTTTACGGGTAGGCTCAGGTCCCTCGGTGGAGACATTAAATGGACTGATGATGATGAAGAAAAAATTTTATTTCGATATTACAATCAGATACTCCAATTGTATTTATATGTAATAGCCTAGGTGGCATCAATGCATCTGTTATGGTCAGGCGTATCACTTACCACCAGGTGAGCGAATTAAACGCCCTGTCCATTATCTAGGCTTATAAAATTAATACATATATTGGGAAGATACTAGAATTTTAGAAAAACTCATAAATCTTTTAACTTTCCGATAATTAGAAGAGGAATTGATTTGAGATTGATATTTAATGCTTGATGAACCGTATTATAAATAATTGACGACACGCATTGTACATATTCCAAAGTAAATATGTATTCCAACAATGAAATTAAATGCATCGCTTCAAGCAATTCTCGCTTGCTTTTAATTGGAAAATACTCAAATGGCTGACTTCACAGCAGTATTTATTTTGCTGTGCGCTGCTTTATAGACATTTTAAAACTGTTGTACCAGTGACAATTTAACTACATGAAGATAGGGGTTCCTCTAGATTTAAATAGACTGGTAGAGAATACCTCTAGGCATTAAGTTCGCCCATTTTCTGTTGTTTTTGTTACGGCGCATAAAGTTTTAATAAATAAATATTACATTAAAAATTATCTTATGTAGGTACATGTTGAAGTAACAGGGCTGTGAGCTACGTTATGTCACAGAACAAATTTTAGATACATTTTAAGCATTTACGTACGTTAAATATTATCATTCAATAACATTTTAAAAATGCTTATTTGCAATAAAAATATGTACATAATTATACAAAAGCAGAATATTTCTCATACTAACATTGTTAAGTTCCAAGGGTTATTACGGTACCATTCACTATATTTCATGCAACCGTATTCCTACAGAGCGCATTCAAATTGGACTCGGATTCCGCCGACACGGGTATTAGAAGTAGTATCGCTTCTATCTCCGTTTAATTGGTCAGTTCCAATCAGAAGTATTGATTTCGGTGCAGGTGATCTCCGGTGAAAATGGCTCCGTCACGATACGATTCGTTACTGCTAAAGATTAGTAGCTCCATCGAACGCGAAGCGAAATTTAATTTGTAAGCGTGGGTAGTTTATTTTTAAAAATTGTTCATAGGAAGTCATCATCAGCTCATTAAACGTCCCCACCGAGGGGCACGAGCCTACCCGTATAGGGTGCTTAGGCCTTGTCGTCCACACGGCCCAGAGCGGATTGGATGACTTCACACACAACCTTTGAATCTCTTCACAGGCGTGCATGAAGGTTTCCTCACGATTGTTTCCTGCACCGTAAGAGCATCGAGTAACATTCATATCATTTTCGAAAATTCGAAATCACATTGGTACATGCGGGGGATTTGAAACCTCAGCCCGGAGGGCAACAGTCCACACATTGATGCCACCGACGCTCTATAGGAACCGCTGTCATAGAAGTATGTTCACTTATTATGAAGGAAATACTCGTAGCATGTAGTACATTGGACGCAACTGTTTCGGAACTTAGTCAGTGAAAAGTGGCAAGACTTAGCCATATTGGTATGTTAACTTGGTTCAAAAATCAATCTTAGTCGATTACTATGATTTTTTTACATTTCATAACTCGACCTTTCATTATATTATTTTCAATTTCATAATAGGAAATAAAAATCACTTTACTTGATAATCTAAAACCGTAACGTAATATGTTCGTAATGCCATGGAAATTATTGGGAATGTGTCGTATTGACAGATAATTTGATCTAGCACTCCACATCGTAATCGTGGTTGTAGAATAAAAAATAACAGATAACAAAATAAAGAAGAAGAAACCGATGGCTAGAATAATCTATATGGCGATGATCGGTAGCGATAGACAAATTTTGTGATCTACACCTAAAAAAATCACTGAGTTTTTTTTTATAAAAGTCATAAGAAAAACTCTACTTTTATATACTGACCATTTTTGTGTTGTAATCATACATGAACAATAAACTAACTGAGTGCAAATCTTAATTCCGTCAATTTTTTATTTTTTTTTATATGCACAAAGAAACGTTAACCAAAAAATGTTCAAGCCGCATGACACACAAGTATCTATAGCTTTTGTTATATTTAGAATCTGAAATTATTCATTTAAATTTTGACTTTAACGCGTCATAGAAAGAGTACAAAATCAAAAGCACGAGCACACTATTATGTCATTATGACCAGTAAGTAGCGAGCGACACGTGATTATGAATGAATACTCTGCCAACTGACGCGACGGGCAGACTTTTGCAGCGGACTCTTTTGTGTGAGATTATGCATAGTGCAGGAACGATGGCCGATGGGGCGGAAAGGTTCTCGAGTGGCGTCCACGTAACGGAAAGCGAAGCGTAGGCCGACCCCCAACCAGATGGACGGATGATCTGGTTAAGGTGGCGGGTGGCAGATGGATGTCAACTGCAAGGGATCGGTCCGCGTGGAAATCATTAGGGGAGGCCTTCGTTCAGCAGTGGACATAATTGGGCTGTAATGATGATGATGATGATCATCAATTTAATGTTTATTTTAGGTTATAATCCAAAAACTTCTGAAGTTTGTCTTTTGTTTCGTTGATGTTAACGCTATTCGCTAGTGATCAAATTGTACTTAATAACGTTTTAATAATATTATAATTACGCAATATGACTAAATAATTTTAGCGATAGACACATACTAATTCCTATCACTGCCAAATCTAGTATCTGTGAGGATAGACGGTTAATATCCAATTACAATAAATTACCGGCTGATTGGTTTATTACTAATTGAGTTGCTAAGACGTATAAAGCGCCGGTTAGTTTGGTTAGCACAGCTGCTAACCAGTTACTTAATTATTGGGAGTCTGATTAATTATTTATTACGTAGGTATTCGAGTATCTTGTATAATGTAAGGCTCGTTGGAGCTCGCAGGTCTTACGTATTTATCCCGCTATTTTATCAATCCTTATTATATTTAGATTAAGAGTAAACTAACTGGATGCAGAATCACGAAGTAATAATATATAATATCAACCAAAAAATGTCCGTGCCGCTTCACACATACGTTGATACATGTTATATTTATGACATAAAATTATTCCTTAAAATTTTGACCTTAAGGCGTCATCAAAAGGGTACAAAATCAAAAGCACGAGCATACTACAATGTCACTATGACATGTAGCGAGAGATGTGAGAAATTTGATATAAATAACCAATGACATTCTACACAGACACAGCGCCATCTAGTCCCAAACTAAGCTTTGGTCCGTATTACAGACCAATGCTTAGTTTTATTAACGTTTACCGTAAACACACATAAATAAATATCCACTGACACTCACACAGCGCCATCTAGGCCCATATTGAGCTTCTAGTTAGGATACTAAACAACTGATAAACATCAATCTTCAAAATGCGTTACGTACTTTTAAAGATTTGAGCATACATAGGGATATGGGGACGGAAATAGCGACTTTGTTTTATACCATGTAGTGATTCAAAAAAGTGTATGTTTATTTGCTGTCTTCCCATAGTATAAGTTCCTTGCTAATTCGTGCCATTCTTTACCATCTTTCATATCAATTTTATTAATATGCTACCTCTTCATATTATTGTTACCAAGAATATTAAAGGTAAGTTTCACATTGGAATGAGTTTAATATTTTGACATTAGATGATTGATTTGGAACATTTTTTTGTTAGTAGATTTTATCAATTAATTAAACTTGAACTTTATTTTTATCAATTAATTAAAGCTCGTTATGAGCTGCGTTTTGAATCGGAATGGGTTCCTGTCATTGTCACGACGTATATACCTATACTTTGAGGTATTTGTGAGACGATCAATTGGCATACTTTAAAATAAAACCTACTCCTAGTACTCGTGTTTCTAAGTATATCCCCCAAATTTATTGATATAAAAACCAAATTTTGAAACCCTAAAAATAATGTTAAATACTTTGCGATTGATCAATAATACATACTATATTAAAAAAAAACCTAATTTCTTATAAATATGGGATGAGACAGGTTCATAGCGCGCAGTGTAGCGGAGGGCGGGCGGCGCAGGTGCGGTGGGGCGCGCTTAGTAAAGTAGTACTAAGTGGTAGACTCGATACTGAGTAGGTAGGTACCACCGCAGTGCCAGATATCATCCCGTGAAACAGGAGTGTTATGCACTTTTGTGTTTCAGGATGAGGGCACTGTAGCTAGTCGAATTACCGGGTATAAGAGACCTAACATCTGTTGTCTCGGGTGATGGGCGCAGTGCGACATAGATGGAGGATAATAACTGTCTATAATAATAATAATAAATGTTTATTTCATAAAAACACAGTACAGAAAATTATTTGAACTGCTCTCATATAGGTTACCCTGTGTCATGAGGGCAGGCTCTTTTTAACAGTTTAGCAAATGTTGCATATCAGTTGTTGGTCTCCTTTAATGGCGCTCATGTCATGGTATACTTACTATCAAGTGAGCGTCCAGACCGTCCTGTACACTTATAACATAAAAAAAAAGTACAAGCTATAATACATTATCGCATTGCTCAACAATGCACAACCTAATTCAAATATGAGTACAATGACAGGCTTTCTTTTTCTTTTTTCGAACTGACTACTGCTGTTGGCCGCAGATGGCCTTCACCGGGTAATTGGCGAGCGCAGATGGCTGTCAGTTTTAAAATTTTCACAACAAGCCTAAGGGCGTTCCAGAGTTGAACTCGAAACTCGGCTAACACAATTATAGGTCGAATGGATACTCGTATAGGAATATTTTTTTATAAATTGTGGTAGAACCATGTTTAGGCAAATGGTTCGACAGGAGTGATACGGTTTCACACCACCAGTCTAGCCTCGGACACCTCAGCTGGATTTAATTTCGGCTGTAAAAAAATAAAAACATATTTTTGGAATTTCTCTAGTCGTCGCAACATTTTAAATACGATATTCGATCTCTCCAGTCCTTGTTACTTTTTAAACACGCTTTTCAATTAGAGTTGTGTATTTGCAGCTTGTATAAGCCAGCTGTCAATTAGTGGCTAATTTTGAAACAAACTTTAGTAATATGTTCTCGCACGACTAAATGAACACTGTCTGTGATACCTGGTGATGTAATTTTAGCAAATGGTGCCATAAACCTGTATATTACTAGTTAATTAGGAATGTTTATGAGTTAACGCGTAGGCGTATAAAGTTTGACGACTGCGTGTGTAGGCCTTGACATGAAGTTTAGTGTTAAAGTGTTGTTGAATATAAAGTAGTATTGTTTAATATATAGTAGTGCTGTTTCATATAAAAAGTATTGTATTATCTTATCATCATCACCAGCCTATAATGTCCCACTGCAGGGCACTGGCCTTCACGTACAGCTATGGGGAGATTGGACAGAAACCCACCACCAGAAAAAAATTGAGTTTCAGTTCAATGTATGGGAAACGCCAAAATATGTTAATATTTTTTCATGTTTCTTGTCAAAACTTTATAGCGGTTCACAGAATATATTTACTTACAAAGTTTCAATAATGTAGTGTGTTATAGTGGACAGACAGACAGACTTGACGAATCTATAAGGGTTCCGTATACGGGAGCATGCAAAGGCGCTACAAACAGCTATTATCTACATACAATCTGGAGAATTCTTGAATTAATTACAAGATTCATCGTTAGGTTTATCGCTTACTCATTTAATTCTTACACTAGCTCTGCCCCGGTGCTAATATCCTATACCTGCGGTATAGGATATTCTCCCGCAATTAAACGTAGCCTATCCAGGGTGTCAGCTAACTATGACAATCATTTTACACGGTATAACTGTAACTTTGTTTTCCTAAAATAAAAAGATATTTCTTAAATAGAAGTAGCCTTCGTTTTTTCTTATTACATCAGCTAATTGCCAATGAAAGTCCCGTCAAAACTGGACCAGCCGTTTCCGAGATTACCCGGAACAAACATACAGACAGTCAAAAATATAAAAACCGATATTTTGTTGTTTGCTCCATATTCATTGCAAAAACGGTTGTTTCAATATTACAGACAGACACTAAGACAGACATATATGTATAGATACCATGTACTGCATGTTTTCATCCTTGTATTTCTATACTTACTTGAATGTATGTGTGTTTATTAGAAAACCGCTAGTCAGATTCTCTGGCTGGGATGGGACGATAACGCGAATGTGCCGACCCCGCAAACATCGCTGAGTTTAGCCCGATTAAATGTTATTATACTTTTAGGAGCAATCTTTAGGCGAACGTTTTTTGCGATCGCACGGTATATTATAAATGATAATTTAGTACCAATATCAATTATCTTTAAGGTAGATTTGAATCGAATATTGCAAGCTCAACTGCCTATAATCTGAAGAATCAATAACTTCAATTTAGCAAAAGACATCTTGCAAAGATCTTTCATTAAATATTTTTATTAAGCTGGTGTTACTAAAACCAGTAGCTTAGTGACTTGAATAAAACTAAAAAAACACATTTGACTTGCTGCCATGTTTATTTACTACTGTAATATTGCTCAATTTTTCTTTAGTTATCATTGTTTTCTCCCACCGAGGGGCACGAGCCACCCGTAAAGAGCATAGACTAAACAGACCTTAGTCGTCCATACGGGTCCAGTGCGGATTGGCCGACTTCACGCACAACTTTTGAATTTCGTCGCAGGTTTCCTCACGATGTTTTCCTTCACCGTAAGAGCCTCGAATTAAAGTACATATAATTTCAAAGTACGCGGCGGGATTTGAATCCTGAGACCTCCAGAATGGAAGGAATGGAACAGTCCAAACAAAGAGCCACCGACACTCACAAGAAAAATGATCATCATTAGATAATTTCGTTTATTGTGTTAAAAACTTGCCTATAACGTTCCAATAGTGTGCACAAATCTTTCCACAACTTGGAGAGATCGGACAATAACCCACCTTACTTGAAGCTATGGGAATGAAGAAATAAAATTGATATTATTTTAACAGATGAAATATTTTTTTAGGGACCAAGTAATTTCAACGTCTTAAACTGACATTAATTAATCTATCTTCTAGTTTAACTATCATGTATTTAACCCAATGAACGCCAGGAATCCTGATACAATAGAAAATAAATTGTGTCATGTCTTAAAACTCGTTGGCGTTTAAAGGGGTAATACGAGTAATGAAGTCACCGACATAGCCGCTCGGGTCGCAAAGCTAAAGTGGCAATGGGCTTGCCACATAGCCCGGAGAACCGATGACCGTTGGGGCCGAAAAGTGCTTGAGTGGAGAACACGTTCAAGCGCAGCGTAGGACCTCCACCGGAAAGATGGACGGAAGACTTTATTTTTTAAACCTAAGGTCTACGGGAAGCCCTGGATGCAAGTCAAATCAAATCTGTACATATTGCAAACATCGGAGGAGTGTGTCCAGCAGTGGACGTCCAAAGGCTGAAATGATGATGATCAAGAAATTCAACGGTACGAATTAAATAGAGCTAATATTATAAACCTATGTCCATCCGTAAATTTACTTTAAAGCAATTACTGACTCTGAAAAATATATCAATAAATTGCGATAAGTTTAGTCATTTTCACAAGAAGTTTTGTAAAATGATAACAATCGGGGGACGGGTGTAACATGTTTTAATCTATAAATTTAACATTACATACCAATTTGTTTGTAGTCTAGAGCCAACACATAAATTAAAGCCAATGAAAGCGACTTTGGACAGTGAAAACATAAGTTTTAACTTCTTAATTAAATGCAGCGGACATTTGAAATTTGTTGACCGTCGACCTATATTTAAATTTTACATAGCTATTTGTTTAGTTGAGTTCTTTGTAGTTGACTTAAAAAATATATATTTCCAATTAATACATATTTTATGTATCTTCGTAAGTATGTTTTTTATGTTAGAAAATGTAACGGTCAGGACGCTCACTTGATGGTAAGTGATACGCCTGCCCAGGAAGAGTGGTATTAGAGGAGACAAACATCAGATAAACAGTTATTATTCTCCATCAATGCCACACTGCGCCCGTCATTCGAGACTACAGATGTTAGGTCTCTTATACCCGGTAATTTCACTAGAAATGAGGACATTGTAGCCCTCATCCCGAAACACAAAAGTGCATAACACTCTTATTTCACGGGAGTTCACAGTACCGAGTCTACCATCAAATAATGTTTAACCATTACCACAAATTTATGTATAGTTGATTAAGCTAAAGATTCTGGATAACTTATGTAACAACCCGTAATGGAATACGTATGTCTATTAATATTAATTTTTATTTTAAAACCGCAAACGAATAGAAATCTCCACGTATATACGGGCAGTACAAACATTCGTGTACATGAACATGTTTGTTTGTATTGGTCTGCGGTTCCTAGTATATTATATGTGTATTTACAAAACAAACTAATTTATTAAATGTATTTATCTGTTTTATAAGCTTTCTGCTAGTTTGGAACTTCATGGTACTGTATGAATGTCAGCGGATATTTTTTTTCTGTACCTAAACGATATTGAAAAAAAAACAGATCGTGTTTCCAATACGACACGACAATTATGTGCGAGAAGTAGTCTAACGAATGGATCGAGTACACTCGACTGTCGATCGCAAACGGGGTATTCGAATTTCAAATCGATTTATTAATTGATTCTGCGCTTCGCGTGGTTCGGAATCAAAAGCCAGTGTTCACGTCAACCTACCGAATTCCCGAACCGTTATTTCCTATGTATTTCCGTTACGTGTTTTATTGTGGGAGCATAACGTTATTCCGTTATTGCAAAAATATTAGTTATATCCTAGGGGCCTACCGTATAGCGTGTATATCCTTAGTCGTCCACGCGGGACCAGTGCGGATTGGCCACTTCACGCACACCTCTGAATCTCTTCGCAGGCGTGCGTAGGTTTCCTCCGTTTTATTCCTTCACCATAAGATGCGTCTGATAACGTGCATTAATTTCGAAAATACATTGGTACGTGGCGGAATTTGAACCTGCACCCTCCAGATCGGTAGGCAACGTCCACATCAATGAGCCTTCATTTATAAACTAATTTTGTTTTTTAGTCGTCGTTAAATTTAAGTTTATGTCACGAGTTTAATAAACGTCACCGCGTCTGTCGCTGATCTCTAGAAGATAAATTCATATGTACTTGGTACCATATAATATGAATAATATCTGTTTTCTATTCGTGGATTTGAAAATATATCTTGTTATTTCATGACCGTTTGGGGATTGTGTTTATTCTTACCTATAGAGGTAAGAAAAACCTGCTTATTTGGTTCAGTGAATTTTATTCTGAACGAATAGTGTACTTGTTGAGGTTTTGATTACCATATTTTTCTTCATGCATATATACCGCTCGTACACCGAAAAATATTTGTATAATTTTTTGCCTGTCTATCTGTTTGTTCCTGTTTTCTTTGAATTACTGAATCGATTTCGGAAAATTTTATGTAACTTTTATTGTGTAAATACTTTTTATTAGGTTAGATTAGATATAAAGACGTTCAGAACGCCATATTAAGAGATGCAACATGACTCCGAAGTGGGAAGATATGGCAGCGCAGCTCGCTGAATGGGTCGGCTTGTTCAGACGGCAGGTTTGCGTTTTTGAGGATCAGCGTAAAGCTGATCTAGACGCTAAACGCAACGATTTAAAAGCCCAAACACCCGTGACTATTTATTATAATTATATCAATGGGAAGCCCACGTGTGCACAGTGTGCTCGTGAGTTTACTGCAAAGATCGGCTGCATTAGCATCTTCAGCGCATGTGTGGCGGTCCTGTCCAGGAGTAATGATATTCTGTATATATAACCCTCGTGTGCACAATGTAGATACGCATCCGTGCCTCAAAACGATCGCCGAAGAGAGTACAGTTTGTACTCTTTTGTTTTAGGTAAATGTAGATCATTTCAATATGTGTATGTGTGCTGTCACTGATTCGAACACTTTTTCTATTGTTTTGTGAGCATTCTCGAATCTATTATCATTGTCTAGGAGTCAGAGTGGTCGGCGTGACCGAAAACGTCGGACCATTCATTCTTTCATTCACCTTTTTATTTTGAAAAATAAACAAATAGGTATTGTGCCACGAACCGGCGCACGCTCGTGAGCTGCGTCTTGACGTGACGTTTACTGCGGGATATTATTTTATACCGCGGGTAACACCGCGGGGCAAAGTCAGTAAATATTTAAACGAATGCAAACCATAATGTGAAAGCTATAGAAACCCAATTTAATTCATCTCACGGCAAATTATTAAAATTGAAAGCAATTTGCACTTTTTACGAATAATGAGTTACCAACTTTATGGTGCTGTAAACTTCGGATGGGCAAGATTATGCCTTTTATGGGAGTTGGAAATTTGACAATTTGCGACTTATTCTGTGGTGCATTTAAATTGTGATTTTAAAATGATGGTAAGCGAGCCATCCTAGGCTTAAATTTATATTGTATGTCTATACGTATATATACATATATATATATATATATATATATATTATATATATATATATATATAATATATATATATATACATATATGTCACAGGAAGATAACAAGAATCATACATGAAATTGTACTATGAGTGTTTTATCATACACAAAAGTGTTGTTTGAATAAAAGAAACACTAGCTTTTGCCCGCGGTTTCACTCGCTTGTAATTCCCTTAACACGGGTAACGCAGTTTCCTTTTTTGATTAAGAACACAGAAGAAATAAAACGCAAAAAGGCGCCAGATATTGTGTGAATATTTTTTGGTTTTTGCGCACACCATTCTAAATATACGACAACATACAATTTGCCGTATGTTGTACGTTCGTATGTTTTTATTCGCCATCCCTTGGTTGTCTGGAAGCGCTTGTTATATGCAATAAGGCCAAATATTGTACTTTTGTACATTTGTGAATCCTAGGCCCTAGTACTAGGCCTTAGTACTAGTCTAGTACGAGACTCAACATTGATCTTTACTTAAATTAAGTTAGAGGCGATTTGACGTTATACTTAATTAATAAAAATGTAACGGCATTAGTTTAATGCGGCACTAGTCTTATGATATTTAATCTTACAAGCAATAATTGAATTAATAAAAGCCCTTTTCTAAAGACATACATTTTATTTGATCATTATCATCGCTCATTAAACGTCCCTACCGAGGGCACGAGCCTATCCGTATAGGGTGATTAGGCCTTAGTCGTCCACGGGCCCAGTGGGATGGACGACTTCACACACACTCTTGAATCTCTTCGCAGGCGTGCATGAAGGTTTCCTCACGATGTTTTCCTTCACCGTAAGAGCGTCGGATAACGTACATATTGTTACGAGCTGGGGGTTCCGGATAAATTATTGCCAAACACGAAGAATAACACGGTAACACACTTTATTATTAACCAATATTAATCACACACAACACTAATTACACTTACACTCGTACTAATTAATCAATTAACGCACGCACTAAAATCCGTAATTAACACTGCACACTATAACACAACACTTTCCGCACACACACGTAATAATCACACGTTAACTCTTCACACTGTTATATCACACTCGACGATCCCTTAGATATCGCTGTATCACTCGCTTCTTCCTTGTAGTCGCAGGTATTTCGCTCTTCGTTCGCTCTTGAGTAGAACACAAGACTCCCGGCGCGCCCGTCGGCCCGCCTTATATACCTGTCCGGCCGCTGAGCTCGAAGCGTCGACGTCATTCTACATAGTTCGCGAATTATCTAGAACATACTAGACTCTTTGCTATTTGACAATTCGCATGTCATACTCTATGGACTGTCTGTGGACTGACGTCACATATTAGCCGCCATTTTAATGACATTTTAATTACGTCAATTCGTAACACTGCCCCCTTCCAAGAAATGCTCGTCCCGAGCATTATCTCCATAGAAACGCGCTAATCGATCCACATGAACAATCTTGGATGCTCCTCGTGGGTGCTTGCGTATACGGTACGTGACGTCGTTAATTTTGGTTATAACTCGGTACGGTCCATCCCATTTAGCTTGAAGTTTGGGAGACTTTCCTTTGCTTCGAAGTGGGTTATGTAGCCATACCAATGAACCTTCTTCAAAACCTTGATTGTTTACGTTGCGATCGTAACGTGTTTTGGCCTCTCGATGACTGCTGTTGTTGGCAGTTGTAATTGCTGCCCTGTCTACATGTTGTTGAGTCCGCCAGGCGTTAATTTGCTTGCGGCAGTTGGAGCGAAGATGGCCTTTGAGCCCACAGGAATAACATCTAGGGATAAATCTCCGCAAATATCGACAATCAGCCGTTTCAACAACTTCCCTGATGTGGTGGGTTCTTTGGTCTTGTCGCACTGCTTCCACTTCCAACGCATGGGCCAAGGCGTCCTTTAGCGTAGCGTGGTGTCCAAGTCGCACAGCTGCTCTCACCTCCAAATCCCGTATGCCATCCACAAAGGCCTGCACCAATATCTTCTGATAGTATGGGCTCTGTTCGATATGCTTTACGAACAAGCTTCTCAATCTCCAATCCCCACTGTTGTAAATTCTCACCAACGCGCTGGACCCGTTCTTTAAGCTGAGCGCGAAACACATGTTCCAAATGAGCATCACCAAACCTGGATTCCAGTGCTTGCACCAACTGTCCATATGTCACATCGTCGCCAAGAGTTTCAAGAACAACAATGCTTCGCCCCTTAGGCCCAATGTTAGCGCCGTCAAGCCTGGGATTCGTCCACGAGTTCATTTTCTTAACCACCCCGAACTGTACTTTGTACGCCGACCAAGACGTTGTCCCATCGAATGGCGGCACTTTAACGCCTTTTGTTGAAGGCGCGCAACCAACGGATAGCGGGCTACCGTTGGTGATCTTTAGCTCCTTCACTTCCTTCTTGAGGTCGGCAATCTCGACGAAAGCTTCCGTAATCCGTTTCTCATGATGGCCGACTTGCTCCTTAATTTCTTGAAGATCCTTCACAAACTTGGTATGGATGTCCTTGATAAGGAGCATTTGTTCTTCTTGTCGACGAGCCTGCTCTTCCTTGTAGACCTGCAGCTGCGCCTGTAATAGCCTCGTCTGCTCCTCCCTATCAGCCTGGAGTTGCGCTTGTAACAGTCGAGCTTGTTCCTCCTGTCGGCGAGCCTGTTCCTCCTGCCGGCGAGCCTGTTCCTCCTTATCGGCTTGGAGTTGCGCTTGTAACTGTCGAGCTTGCTCCTCCTGTCGGCGAGCCTGTTCCTCCTGCCGGCGAGCCTGTTCCTCCTGCGGCGAGCTGTTCCTCCTGTCGGCGAGCTTGTTCCTGTAGCAACGCCATCAATGCAGCCATATCGAAAGTGGACGCTGCAGAGGCCGTAGATGGTCCCGGCACACCTTCTGTTGCAGTCGCTGGGCTGCCCGATGATGGCGACTCTTCAAACCGGCTCCTGTCCATAGCGGCTTGTCGCTGGCTTCTAGTACGAACAACGTCCGTATCTTCCTTCGGTAGCACAGGCATAATTTATCCCACTTCTGACACCAAATGTTACGAGCTGGGGGTTCCGGATAAATTATTGCCAAACACGAAGAATAACACGGTAACACACTTTATTATTTAACCAATATTAATCACACACAACACTAATTACACTTACACTCGTACTAATTAATCAATTAACGCACGCACTAAAATCCGTAATTAACACTGCACACTATAACACAACACTTTCCGCACACACACGTAATAATCACACGTTAACTCTTCACACTGTTATATCACACTCGACGATCCCTTAGATATCGCTGTATCACTCGCTTCTTCCTTGTAGTCGCAGGTATTTCGCTCTTCGTTCGCTCTTGAGTAGAACACAGACTCTCGGCGCGCCCGTCGGTCCGCCTTATACTGACTTCTGTCCGGCCGCTGGTGAGCTCGAAGCGTCGACGTCATTCTACATAGTTCGCGGAATTATCTAGAACAATCTAGGCTCTTTTGCTATTTGACAATTCGCATGTCATACTGACTATGGACTGTCTGTGGTCTGACGTCACATATTAGCCGCCATTTTTAATGACATTTAATTACGTCAATTCGTAACAATATATTTTTGAAAACACATTGGTACGTGTCAGGATTTGAACCTCAGCCTCCCGGTAGGAAGGCGACAGTCCACACCATTGAGTCACCGACGCCCTACTTTACTTTGATACGATCTATAATTATTTTTCACCATTTCAGGCAGTTTTCCTGTTTCTCGTCTAATTACTTACGATGTTTAGGAACGAGTAAAATGGCGGAACGCGAAGACGATCCTGTAATAGCGCGAAGTGTAATCCAAGTCTTTACGGACTCTGAAAGCCTAATTACTTCTAACGATTCTGTGGTCACCGTTTTTGTCGTAGCTATAAAAAGAACTATTGTTTCGCTCCATTTACCACTCCCTTTTTAAACGTCTGCAATGCATTGATGTCCCATTTGGTGTAAAGGTTGAGAAGTCTACACCAATGGTGCCGGGTTCGATCCCCGGGCAGTACAAACATTCGTTGGGCACAGCAAGTAAATAATAATAATTATTATCCACTGACATTCACACAGCGCCATCTATCCCCAAGTTAAGCGTGAAGCTTGTATGAGTACTAAACAACCGATAAAAACACCACTTTTTGGATATTGCCCATTTTTTTTTTGTAAATATATCCTTCTCATACATTTTAGGTTATGTTTTACTGCTTGAGAATATAACGCGGGCAATGCCGCGGCAAACCGCTAGTTAGCAATATGGCACTAACGTGAAATTACTCCTAGTTTTTATTTTCCTAGTAAATTAACAACAAAGCAGCAAACCGGCGCTAAGCGAAGTGACGCAATTAAATATGCTCAAACGACCCCAATCTGTCATGTGAGGTGACGTCATAACGCAGTTATTCACACCGACATGGAAATAGAATACATCAAACCTACCTGGTGTTATGATTGAGACGTCGACTACTTCACCAACAGTTCCCGGTTCGATCTCCGGGCAGTACAAACATTTGGGACCATGAACATGTCTGTTTGTATTGATCTTGGTTTGATCTATGTATGTATTGACAAAAAATATATAAGTATGTTTATCCGTTGTTTAGTACCCATACTACAAGCTTCACGCTTAACTTGGGCTAGATGGCGCTGTGTGAATGTCAGTGGACATTTATTATTATTATTAATTATTTTATTCATCGAGGAAGACTATAATTATCATCACGCTAAGAACAAAAGGAGTGGGGCAGAAAGGAAGAATGTTTGAAATCTTTGTTTTAAATATTGCCTCAATTTTTTTTCAAGGTTTTCTGTTCATGACTCTTGTAACTTCCATATATTATGGATACAATTTAGTTCTTATCTATTAAATTATCCTCCAACGTTATATCGGAAACAAATTGATTTATTGTTATAACATGGAATACGGATCCGTGGTTCTACGCGCCTCTAGCTAAATAGCATTTGGGATTACGAAGATTTATTAAACTTCTTGGTTTTTTAATGAAAGATTTTGTGTTGTTATAACCGTCAACTAGAAAATTATATTATAATCCACATAAGATTTTAATAAATAAGCAACACTATTACATTGTTTTATGTACCGCGAATCATGTTTGTTATCCCCAAAAATATTGTTGTTTTCTTCATAACTTGGCTCTATGTTTACGTGCCAGGCTTAGCTAGACGTGTAATTGTCTCTGCTCGGATATTTCGCATTAGTGATGTTAATCAACGCACGTGACATCACTAGGGAAGGCGTGGCGTATGCTTGTCTATGTCATGCTTTCGTGTTGTTATGAGCTTAATCATTTTGCGATGGTATGAATATGAATGGTTGAGTAATACTTTTTATTTATAGTTATTTGCTGGGTCAACTAGCTGGGTTATTTAATGTGATTTCCTGGTCAATGGCATGCTCAAAATGTAATCGAAGTGCTTAAAATTTAACGTGAGTTTTGGCTTGTTGTGATTGCGGACTAGAGAATTGGTACTTTTACTCTTCCCGTGGATGCCGTACTGCGGGAGAATATCTTATACCGCGGGGAACAGTTAGTATAAAAATATACGAGTTTGTCCCATGTTTGGCAGACGGAACAAATCGGTCTTAAGTTTTCCTGTTGTGTTTTTCGGTAAAACCAATTTCCGGGATGAGCGGATGCTTGTACAAGAAATTGTAATAAGATAGAAGATTGAGGGTAAGATTTACCAGCAAACATCTTATAAAAACACTCATAGACTTTTGAAAATCGTAATGATGAAAACTTGTAATTTGTCCTTGCGTGGGCTGGGACACTCTCCAGCTTCGTCGATCTCCGGCTTGGCCTATGTCAAATAGTGGCTATAAATGTGCATATAAAATAAATGTATTTTAATAAAGATCCATAGGTTTTTAAAAAAACAATATAAATCATTGTAGATAGGTATAACTTAGCATTTGTATAACAAGTTTCATGCTTAACCTGGGGCCAGATGGCGCTGTGTGAATGTCAGTGGATATTTATTAATTTATTGTTCTTATTAGTATAAAAATAGAGCGTCAATGGCTCAAGTGTGTGGACTGTCGCCTTCCTAACGGGAGGGCTGAGGTTCAAATCCCGACACGTACCAATGTGTTTTCGAATTTTCGAAAATAAATGTACGTTATCCGACGCTCTTACGGTGAAGGAAAACATCGTGAGGAAACCTTCATGCACGCCTGCGAAGAGATTCGAAGGTTGTGTGTGAAGTCGTCCAATCCGCAGTGGGTCCGCGTGGAGGACTAAGGCCTAATCACCCTATACGGGTAGGCTCGTGCCCCTCGGTGGGGACGTTTAATGAGCTGATGATGATTAGCATAAATTACAAATCTTGTTTTTAAAAATTTTACTACATTTGTTATTATGAGGTATACGTGAAACAATCCGGCAAACCTTTCAAGTCGTTTAGCTGACGGGAAATAAGTAAGAAAGGTCTCTTTAACAAGATTTTAAACAAGTATGGCCCGAACGTAGCTGTTTAAGACAGTTGGAAAATTGTTCTGGAAATGTTTCTGTTTTCACAGATTGTGAAAGCTCGTTAGTCAAGTACTCAAAGTAGGTTACCGTGTCGGCAGTAACATGGTGGTATTTCAATAAGTTTGCTAAAGGAATAGTCAAGGTCAGGGCGCTTGCCGCTGTATCTTAAAACATCATAACAATAATATTAAAGAGAAAGAGAGCTGGCCGTATAAATCGCATCAGATACATGACAAATTTTTGGGTCTCATAAACCATAGAACTGCAGGTCGACACCCCTGAAAATGCCTGATTTTGCCCGCATGCAAAATTATGACCTTACTTCCGGTTGTGATTCCAGACACTTGTAATGTATCGTAAGATACATGAAAAAAATTTCGGAATCAATAAAGAATTTGATGGGAAGATTTGAATTTCAAAGGTCGACAAGCTCAGTTCATTTACGAACGTGAGTCGATCACATTGAATGGACGTTCCTTTTTCGGTACAAAAATCATTATAGTATACTATGGTGTGATTTGTTTAGTTGGTTAAGATTTGTTTGCAATACCGAATAATTTCAAATAGCAGTTGTGTTTTAGGCGAAATCGTCCTGTAATCAGGCAAATTGATGAAAAAAGATATATAATTAATATCAATTCAAACGGGTCGCACAATGAATCAATAGTTTGTTTATTTGTAAGGGACAATTTACTTCAAACTACGCTGACTTAAGGTTTTCATTAAACCACATATTTAGTTAACTTTAAAGTAAATTTATCATCTAATTACTTTTTGACAATGTTGCTAAATGGAAAAGCAGCGCCAGTTTGTTAATGTATCTTTTTAATAAAATTCGTTTCACAATCGAGGTGATGGGAAAATACGCAATGCCTTATATCACTATTTTAGTTATTTTTTCAATAGTTAGTTAACACATATACACACAAAGATGCCTGATTTCTGGTTTTTTATCTGTTTGTTGTATATTGTCATGAAAGGTAGAATTCCCCTTATTATAGCAAAAGTGCTAATGGAATATTTTCATAAACAGTATGTCATACATAATAGCGAATGGATTATTATGCTGTGACAACTTAATTGTATGGGCGCAGCTTTTGTAATAGAAATAAACGCGAACTAAGTAAACACGGGGAGCTTTTTAGGAAAAGCGCTTAGTAAGCGCGCTAGGGAGCGGCCATGTTTGCCAATATCTATGAAAGTTTGCGGCTATCTATAAAAGCATTAGTCACGCTTAGGTCGTGAATAGGCGGAATTTTTCGAAACAGAAGCCCGTGCTATTGTGACGCATCAATCATTCGGAAGAGTCTTGGAATAGTTTTTATAAGGGACGTTTTGTTTCCTTTTTGTGCGTTCGAACAACAGGCAGAGATATCGACTTGTAGTTATTTGTACAGCACTCAGGCGTTCCCACACAACATGTGTATTGAGAGATCGGGCCAAATGAGCATTGGTCAACGTTAACGATCATTCAAAAACGACTATACCTTAAAACAACCTGGGGCTTACCGCACTCTCTTAAAACAATATTACTTCGCCTTTTCTAGTACAAAAATACTAACATCTCATTCAAGTAATGCTGTTTTAAGAGGTGGTGGTAACCCTCCTCATACATTGATTGACAAACTTTCATAAAATTTTACAACAAAGGGCTTTTATATAAACTTTAAACCCCTAATTACTTCTTCATAGCTTATGCCTGTGCCTTAAAAATAACCTTTATGCCTTATTTCTGTATGTATAGTTTATAGTAAGGACATTGAAGGTCGATGAACAAAAAAGGAAAATAAACCAGTGCTTCGACGGCCGTCGATCCCGACAAGGTAGTCTGAATTGTGCCCGTGTGGTGGGTTTAGTTCGGCCCAATCTTCCATTTCCAAAACTTGCTGTGCGGCTTTTAATGGGGACGCTATAAGGTGATGATGATATCTTCCGATGATGGTTTCTACGAAGTTTAATTTCAACATATTTTTTATTTTCGATCGATTTTGATTAAGGTTTGCTTTTAAATATCGAGATCAAAAAGTTCATCACTTGTACTGGTTTTAAAATATATAAATTTCTAATGTTTACATTGATAAATTTGTTATTTTTCTGTCCGCGTTTGTATTGATCATATTTATATTTTCAGAAGCCCGTTTAGTAGTTATTTAGGTCGAATGTTCACCTCGGTCTTGCAACATAGTTTGAACTGGGTATTTTCAACTCATTTGTTGAAGTTATTTAAGTATATTGCTTTGATACACGTTGAAGACTTTGATGATTTTTATTTTATTTTACGCGCTAACATAATGTGTACATTATTTAAATATAATAGTTGGGCTGAGCGGCATTCGGCAAGTTACGTCATGACCTAACGTCAACGATTCCGCAATACTTAAAGTATTTGAGCATTGCGTCCTACCCTTCTTACACACACAGCTGAACATGGACACTGACTGCGGATTGGTTCACAACACAGATTTCCCAATACAGGAGATGGGGCAAGCCGCGTTTAAAGTGCGACAACTGTAAGCTCAACGAGCATACACTGGCTACCAGTTTACGCTCTGTGAGACGATTCAAGACGCACGAATATTAGAAGAAATTACCGTTTTTTCCAAAATGCTATCCTGTGCAATTGTAACATGCCATCATCGCAATGAATCAGTGAATTTACCAAGAAATATAATAACTTTTCACAGATAAGAACCGAAAAGAAATTGCGACACTGGGACTGCCTATAAACTTGGCGGTTTGTCCAGTCTAATGTATATTCTGATGTCTGTGGTTCACAAGTTCAAAGTCACTCAACGCGCAATGGAGCGAGCTATGCTTGGAGTCTCTCTTAAGGATAAAATCAGAAATGATTAAATACGTAAGAGAATTAAAGTTACCGACATGGCCCGCCGGATCAAAATTTTTGAAGTGGCAGTCACTTGAAGCAGACGAGTCGCTTGAATTTTATGTGATAGAATAAATATATATAATAGCGTAGGACGCCCTACGGCCCGTTGGATTTGCGAAAGGTCGCCGGTGGAGGCTGGATGAGAAAGCGGAGGACCGGGATATCTGGCGTAAAATTGGGGAGGCTTATATCCAGCAGTGAACTACGATAGGTTTAATAGAACATAGGTCGTTAACCCATTTGGTGTAATGGATACGTTGGCTACTACATCAAGAGTTTGGTGTTCGATCTCCGGACGCGGACAGTATATTTTTTTATGTGCATGAATATGTCTGTTTGTATTGGTCTGATGTTTCTATGTACAATATGTATGTATTTACATTAAAAAAATCCAATGTTATGGTTGACATTATTTTCAAGTGGTAACGTTTACAAAACATGGCAACTTTGCTAGGCGGCACCAGAAAGTTCAGTATTTAAAATTTGTTTCAAACGTAATTTACTCACAAAGTAGGGGCGCGCGATGATGACGCAATCAGGCTGACAAAAAGGGCCAATGCTGTTAAAAAAAGAAACAATATTTTTAGGTCCAATTGTTAGGTTTCTGGGATTCTTATCTTTTAACTTTTTATCGCACTGTGTTAGTATATTTATAAAATACACCTTGAAATCATTTTATTAAAATTTAAAATAATAATTCCTAAATTAAGACTAGTCTTTGTGATGTAAGGTTTACCCTTTATACTTTAATTTTATATAAATATGCCCCCCGGTGCCCAGTCATCTATGAGTATGAAGTTACATTTAGTAAATTGAATCTAGTTTTTTTAAGATTAGTTTTTATGGTAGGCTTTTTTTTACATCATAAGGTTTTGAAAAAGGCATGAAAAAACTTCTTTTTAATAGTATTTTTCGCCTCAAAATAAGTTACCTTCTAAATTACTAAGTCGGCCACGACCAACGCGTGTTTGAATAATAGCATCTCAGCCTCTTAAATTATATTCAATGAAAGCCACTGTAAATATAGCATGGTGATTATAAAAAACAAATTGTTAACAAAATAAAATAATTATTTACAGAACCTATTTTCAAACGTATCTTTTATTTAATGTATCGAGTAAGTTCTTGTGAATTTCAAATGA
Organism: Leucinodes orbonalis; assembly: GCA_019425675.1. Classification (NCBI taxonomy): domain Eukaryota; kingdom Metazoa; phylum Arthropoda; class Insecta; order Lepidoptera; family Crambidae; genus Leucinodes; species Leucinodes orbonalis. Next base: position 35,693 of record PQWD01014847.1, read on the forward strand.
TTTCAGCGTCCTGATAGAAATGGCTTTATACCAAATTTGTCTACACTGGACAAATTTGTTATAGTCGAACTTTTAATTGTTTAATTAGAATTTGTATACGGGTCTCACAAAAGATGACATTGTCAGTGTGAGCGACACAAAGGGACAAAACACTTATGTATAACTTAAGATGAAGCACTTACAATAAATTAGTTCGCTTCCCTCGATCGCATTCAATTTGTCTTCCTTGTTTGGAAACTAATGCCTTTTGGCTTTAGAAATAAATGGTGCGCTCCTTTGATATAGTCGATGTACGTACAATTGATTTTAAATGAAGATTCTGTTTGATGTCAATATAGGTCAGCGGCAATATTTCATGTTATTTCCTGATTTTGTTTACCTTCCGTGGAAACTTTTTAAATGTTGCTGCCAAATTGTTATACTCGTATTTTGATTAAGGGCATTCCCTTTAAATGCGGAGCGGTATAATGAAAAGGGATATTGTATTGCCATCGTAATAATGAAAGGGATTATTTACTTTGTAATTTTCCTTGTTTATATTCTGTAGGTCTTCTGTGATGTCGATTTGAAAACGGCACAATTTGTTTTGAATGTTTTGATGTCTTAACCTAAGCAAATCGAGCTTCCTAAAAACTGAATTAATGGCTTCTACAGCTGTTGAGGCTTTCAGGCCGAATCCTACTCGTGACGAATCTTTAAAGTGAGCAAAGATTCCAAAAGATGTGTCCTAGGCCTTCAACATTTAAATAATGATGCAATACTATAGAAGTAATAAAAGTTGTCTGTGGCTTATTGGTGTGGACTGTTGGCTGTATTTTCAAATTGTATGACCGATTTCCTATGCTTGTACTGAAGGATAACATCACGAAGAAACCTACGCACGCCTACGAAGAGATTCTAGGGTTATGCGTGAAGTCGGCTAATCCACACTGGGTCCGCGTGGACGACTAATGTCTATAAACCCTTTACGGGTAGGCTCGTGCCCCTCGGTGGGGACGTGTAATGAGCTGATGAGGTTGAGACCGGCTCAACCGGTGTGATACCAAAGCCTCACAGAAAACTGTCGTCATGGTTACCACAGGCCCAAAATCCCACTTTATCCCCTTTGTATATCCTTTTCCCTATGCAAAGTGATGAAAACAATTAAAAGATGCAGGGCAAATAAAGAGATATACGATGGCGATTTTCGGATTTGTCGGGGGACACACAGGGTATGCACTGCGTATTTGATTATATGGATATGAATAACGGTGTTGGTTACACATTTACCTGTATCACAAATGTTTTGTACTTTGTAATTTGTAAACATACAATGTGTAACTGTTTGTTATTCTATGTCTATTTGTTTGATAATGAATATATAAAGGTAGCGTCCACAATATCCCGTTTATTCAGAATGCAGCCAATGTTTGAAGAAGGATTTGTCTGACCGTAACTGATGCGGGTTCGAATGAGCACTTCATTGGAAACGCAATCACACCGTCGTGACAATGACGGTTGTTGTCACTCTCGAAACCCTTGTCATGTGTAGACCCTAAAAATTATAGGGACACGGTATTTTTACTGTAAAAATAATGGATTTAATAAAAAAAGGTTTCAAAAGCAATGATATTGATGAGGACAACAGTCCAAACCACTGAAGCGGTTTTTTTTCAAAGCATCGAAATTCATATTTATAGTTTTGTATTTTAATTGTTTTTTTTTATTGTATTTTTGTATATTTTTCGACGTTCATACATGCTTTTTGTAAGCCTTATTTGCAATAAATGGATTTGACTTTGACCAATTTGGTGTAAGGGTTGAGACGTCAGGTTCTCGTGCATTAACATGTCTGTTTTTATTGGTCTCGGTTTTTTCTATGTATAATATCTACGAATTGACAAAAAAATGGTATATAAGTATCATCATCATCATCAGCTCATTAAACGTCCCCACCGAGGTGCACGAGTCTACCGATATAGGGTGATTAGGCCTTAGTCGTCTAGGCGAGCCCAGTGCGGATTGGACGACTTCACGTACAACCTTTGAATCTCTTCGCAGGCGTGCGCAGGATTCCTCACGATGTTTTCATTCACTGTAAGAGCATCGGATAACGTATATATATTTTTCGAAAGTTCGAAAATACATTGGTACGTGGCGGGATTTGAACCTCAACCCGGGAGGGTTACCGGGAGGTAGGAGGGCGACACACCACACCATTTAGCCACCGACGCTCGCATATATATAAGTATGTTTATGTTATTTAGTATCCATGTTACAGGCTAATGCTTAGTTTGGGGCAAGATGGCGCTGTGTGAATGTTAGTCGATATTTATTGTTATTTATATTCATATAAGCACTTACATAGCCGATACAGAAACAACTGAACATAAGTCCATGCCCAAATTCAACTTGGAGACGAATTTCAATCAACCCTCCAAGAAGTCTGCCAATTATACTTCGGTTTAATTGTGTTTTAAAGTTGACTAAGGGACACTTCATTGGGTATTTGGAACTCAACGAATTGAACAAGTATTGAGTTAAAGATTGATTACCGATCAGAATAAAGCGATATTGGCTCTGCTCGTGAAGTTATGTTTATTGTTCTTCTAAAAAAGGGGTCGAAGGGTAACAGTTGGAGTTGGGTGACTATTGTATAGTTTTTGAGAGATGAAAGTCTGAAAATGAAAATCTTGAGTATCAGAAAAGATCTGGATAACTTTGATCTACCATGTTTCCTTAGGTTAAGTTATTATGATTTTTTATGTATTGTTTAGAGGACTTTTATTTGTGCTTCAACTAAACATTAGTAGATTATTTATTACCTAAGATAAACAGATCATGGTTGTTTGCAAAATTTTGTGTTTTTGTCTGGGATTAATAATCTGATTACTTGCTCTGTGTTTACAGTTGTGCTAGTATTGTTTAAAATTAGTTTTAAAAGCCCAAAAGTGTGTTTTTTAGGTATTAATCCTACGTGCGCTGTTTCTCATGTAAGTGATTGTGTAAATCTTTTTGAGAATAAAAAACATCTTTAAACCTAAGATGACTTGATTATCTGTACTACTTTATGTTATGTTAGAATTGCAATGTCTGCTTTCGAATATTGAATTGTAATAAAATTACTCAATAGTTAATTACATTCTTATTTGTTGTTATTAAATCTATAGTTATTGGAGAGGCCTATGTTCAGCAGTGGACAGGAGTAGGGTGATGATGATGAATCTAGTTCAATATGAAGGTGCGGAAAGGATATCAATTGAAACGATGAACGGAAATGATGCTCTTTTGCCTCAAACCCAGGAATGAACCGATGACCAATTTTTAACAATGTTTAACTATGACTATTGGATGGATAGAGCGTCGGTGCTCTTTGGTGTGGACTGTTGCCTTCGATCTGGAGGGCGCAGGTTCAAATCTTGCACGTACCAATATATTTTCGAATTTTAAGAATTATATGTACGTTTTATCCGACGCTCTTACTGTGAAGAAAACATCGTGAGAAGACCTGCGCACTACGCTTACGAAATTTAAAAAGGGTCGGCCTACGCTTCGTTTTCCGTTACGCGGACGCCACTCGAGAACCTTTAAATAATAATTATATTCATCATCATCAGCTCATAAACGTTCCCCACCGAGGGCACGAGCCTACCTGGTATAGGGTGATTAGGCCTTAGTTCGTCCACCGGCGGGCCCAGGGCGGATTGGACGACTTCACACACACTTCGAATCTCTTCCAGGGCGTGCATGTAGGTTTCCTCACGATGTTTTCCTTCACCGTAAGAGCGTCGGATAACGTACATTTTTTTTTCGAAAATTCGAAACACATTGGTACGTGTCGGATTTGAACCTCAGCCTCCCGGTAAGAAGGCGACAGTCAACACCACTGAGCCACCGACGCTCAATAATAATTATATTGTAGAGAATATATCATAATCATAGCAATGCCGATGGTTTCTATTGTACGCATAAAAATAGAATTAAGTAAAAGAAAACCTAAAATTGTGAGGTAAAATTTCATTTCGCGTGAAAATATATTGTACTTTTTTTTTGTCCGCAGATAAATTATACAGAGCAATAAATCAAAGAAATGGCTCTTAACTACTGAAAAAGATAAAATAATGTACCCTTAATTTTTTTGCCCGCTTTAGCGCCGTAGCGGTAATTTTATTATTTAATATTAATTTGTGATTCTTATTTTTACCTCAAATTTGAGGTAACTGTTATTTCTAAATAATTTGGTGTAATGGTTGAGACGTCGGCTCTTATACCAAGGGTCCCCGGGCAGTACAAACATTATTGTGCACTATCATGTCTGTTTGTATTAGTTTGGGTTTTCTATGTATAATGTATGTATTAAACGTCCCCACTAGGAGCACCAGCCTACCCTACGTGGGTGTATGGGCTCAATTTACCTCGCGGGCCCAGCGCGGTTTGGACAACTTCACGCACAACCTTCGAATCTCTTCGCAGGTGTGCGAAGGTTTAATCACGATGTTTTCCGTCACCGTAGGAGCGTCGGATAACGTACTTATAATTTCGGAAAATTGAAATCACATTGGTACTTGGCGGTATTTGAAACTGCGCCCTTCCTATTTAAAGGCAACAGTCCATACCATTGAGCCACCGACGCTCTTCAAAAAAATTAAACATAATTTAATATAAAATCATAGTTTTGAGACACAATAAACACAATAACGATAATTATAGCTTATTTATTATTATTATTGGCGAAACTCCATTACAGCCGGAGTTGACAGCGTCCGAGCAGTCTAACAATTTTCAATTTCAGTTGCTAGAAAATTTCCGAAAGTTGCCAGCTAGATTGCCAGTTTTGCCCAGATAGTAACTAGAAGTAGCCTAATCTTCCGCCACAAATGAGAACGTTGGAAAAGCTAGGCGCGTTTCGGTACCAAAAACAATGTTGTTATGTTGCTTGAAATATAAAATTTATGACTATTTGGTATTGATTTGATTCGATCAGTTGTTGTCTCGTTACTTGTTTTTTTTTATTGAAATACCTTGCATCGGCCTTTTCGAAGTTATGATGTGTGTAAAAGACTTTTTGAGATCATTCTATACGCGTTATTTTAACATTTTTCTTTAAAAACGCGATCGGTTGATGAAATGAAAAGCTAGAAAAGCTACAAGTTTGTTCCAATTGTAGCTGTTCATCATCAAAATATCTAGATCTAGCTATAAAGTAGCTTAGTTGGCAACACTCGCGTTCGCACCTTTATTTAATTGAACTATAGCCTCTTTCCTTTCCTCTTCTTTTATAGAGCGTTGGTGGCTCAATGGTGTGGACTGTCGCCTTCCTACCGGGAGGGCTGAGGTTCAAATCCCGACACGTACCAATTTCTTATTAAAACCTAATAGCGGTTCACAGAATACATATACGTACAAAGTTTGAATAGTGTAGTGCTTATAGTTTCGGAGAAAAAAAGGGTTGTGTTATTCGGACGGACGGATAGACAGACTTGACGAATCTATAAGGGTTCCGTTTTTTGCCATTTGGCTACGGAACCCTAAAAAACGCATCAAAATCAGTTACATAGTTCTAAAGATTTAAGCATACATAGGGGTAAAGGGACAGAAAAAACGAGTTTTGTTTTATACTATGTCGTGAAGTACTCGTATACTTGGCGGATATGGTTATGTTTCATTGAAAATCTACATACATATACGGAGTGCCATCCTGCCTTAGTTTAATTAAGGACCTTGTTACAAAGAGCTTGTTTTATGGATACTAAACAACAGAGAAACTTAGTAATAGTCCAGTCCATTTAGACATTCAGGGCTACTTTCATTCACAATACGATGAAAATCGGAGAAATCATTAAAAATATAATTATAACTTAAATTAGAAAGCTCCCCGATTCTCCCTTGTTTTTTTACGAGTTTTTTACGATTTTCAGCAAAACGATATGTTTTGTCATAAAAATACTTCGAATACAAATTGTAGATATTAATATTATCTGTAAAACATGTATGTAATGTAATACATTTTTCCTACAAACCACCATTTCTGAGATATTCCAATTCAAAAAGTTGTAATCGCTAAAATATCGCTAAATAATTTTCCTCGGTTGTACACTCGATACTGAGTCGTCTAGGTAGGTACCACCTGGCAGATATCGTCCCGTGAAATACGAGTGTTATGCACTTTGTGTTTCGGAAAGAGGTACTGTAGCTGGTAATATTACCGTGACAAAAAAATATGTCACGAGCAGAAAAAGGTGGAACCTCCAATAAAAGGTTCATTTGATGGAGTCTATATGTATATACGATGCATATTTTAAATACTTTTGATATCATCTAATTGGTCGGAGATCTTTAAGGATATGACACTGGTGACCAGTAGCGTGAACAGAGATTATGGTCTGGTATGCAAAAATGAAAATTATTGTGTTTGCGATTAGTGTCTCTCATCTCATCACTCGCTACACTAATCGCAAAAACAATAATTTTCATTATTGACAAATTGAGTCGTGTTGATGACAGCAGATTGCCTATGGTTTCAAATCTGTAGAGTGAAATGGGCGAATAAGTGAGATTGAATTAAACTGGGAGTGAGGGGTGCTTAATTTAGCTTACGTATTATTAGATCGGATACACAACTTAGTTCGACTTAGCTTGGCTATTTTACATAGCTTAGTTTGCATAGTTTGCGTCGACGCATATGTTTGAAAATTGTCTCAATCATTCACCATCGTCATTAGCCTTAACGGCTCACTCTAAGGGCACAGACCTACCCGCACAGCATGGCTATGGGGAGATTGGGCCGTAGCCTACCACGGGGCACGATTCGGATTGGTGGGTGTTAACCACAGACATCCGAATATACAATTAGACTGGGCAAGCCGCCAAGTTTATAGGCAGTCCCAGTGTCGCAATTTCTTTTCGGTTCTTACCTGTGAAAAGTTATTCTATTTCTTGGTAAATTTACTGATTCATTGCGATGATGGCATGCTACAATTGCACACGATGGCATTTTGGAAAAAACGGTAATTTCTTCTAATATTCGTGCGTCTTGGCTCGTCTCCCAGAGCGGAAACTGGTAGCCAGTGTATGCTCGTTGAGCTTACATTTGTCGCATTTTAAACGCGGCTTGCCCCATCTCCTGTATTGGGAAATCTGTGGTGTTAACTACTACCATCCTAAGACTGTAGCCGGGACCGACGGCTTAGCGTGCCACGGAATCATATTAATAAATAAAGAAAATAAATATCCACTGACATTCACACAGCGCTATCTAGCCCCAAGTTAAGCGTGAAGCCTGTATTATGGGTACTAAACAACGGATAAACATACTAATATACTATATTTGTAAAATACATACATATTATACATAGAAAAAACCCAGACCATTACAAACAGACATGTTCATGCATACACATGTTTGTACTGCCCGAAGATCGAACCCGGACCCCTTGGTGTTGCAGTCGACGCCTCAACCGCAACACCAAATGGGTCGTCAATCTTTCTTTTCGGACAATCAGGTGGTTCAGCCTGCCATGTCCGAACTAGGAAAAAGCGCACAAAGTGACGGTTCCCCGCGGGATTCCATCAAGTAAAAGCTTCGGCTGGAGCAATGGCGCAAATTTCCTCAGACGACCTTCAAATAAGTTACCCTCATAATGTAGTCACATTGTGAAATAGCACCCGCGGGAAGTGAGGCGGGTAATGGTCTTGGTACATGTTGCGGAGGTCGCTTGAATTTTTTATGACAGTACAAATATAGGTATAAGTAAGTAAGTATTTAGTAAGTATTTAAGTGTGTATAGGTTGATCTTTTTAGGTCATAAATGCATGAGACAGAGACCGCGTCTCGGCAAGCGTAGGACGCTCTCCGGCCCGATGGACTGACGACTTGCGAAAGGTTGCCGGTGGAGGTTCGATGCGAAAAGCGGAGGACCGGGATATCTGGTGCAAAATGGGAGAGACCTATGTCCAGCAGTGGACTGCTATAGGTTAAAGAGAGACAGCGAATGGTACGGTCAGCTCGCTGACTTGGTGGTAAGTGATATGTCAGACCATGTCAGAAGCAGTGGCATGATAGAAATCAAGGACTGTCGATAGTTTGATATTATTTTCCGTCAACACTCCGTCAACTGTGCCCGCCACGTCGGATGACAGATATTATTAGACCTTATGGTCTCTTATACTATAGCCTGGTAATTTTACTAGCTACAGTGCCCTCATCCCGAAACACAGAAGTGCAACAAACACTCCTACTTACCGGCTAAGGCTGTGAGCCGTCTGCGCTCGCCACTTGCCCTGTGAAGCTGTAAAACCCATCTGCGGCCAACAGCGATAAGTCATACCGGAAAAAACTGGCGGTCACTGACAATGCGCCATCAAAGATATAGATACGGTTTTTGTTGTAAAACATGTATCACACTTTGCCATTTAAAAAAATACATATAAGAATTAAAAAAAACATTTTGTGGCAGGTACCTAATGTCATAAGGAAAAACTAAGGCTACTTTCGAAAAATCATTTTTAATTACAAAAATAAAGTAATGTTGTTCAGCGCGGCAACCTCGCGTCACGTGAGCTGCGTGCTTTAACGTAATGTTTACTGCGAAAGAGTATCTTCTACCGCGATAGGCATTGCAGAGCACAACTAGTAATAAATTATAAAAAGACGTCTGAAGCCGAAACGAGGATTTACAAACTGTCACCGGGGTCGGTCTCATTATTTTTCAATCAGATACCCTTTGCAATAAGAACATCCGCCTTTCTTAGGTAAAATAGTATGTAATCTCGCTTAAGCCGAGCATATAATGCACTGTAGTTACTTGCAAAAGATCGCATGAATTTTTAATGGCGACATAAGTGCGCAGCTTGTTTGTAGTAAGCGCGTTAATGAAAGTACAGAGAAACTTCATTATTAAGTAATGGAAGTACAGAAGATGATCTATTATTAATGCTTTACTGACTTGTTTTTGTTTGATGAGAATATACTGAAAATATCTTAGAGCATTGGTGGCTCATTGGTGTGGACTGTTGCCTTCTGATCAGGAGGGTTCAAGCTCAAATTCTGCCAATGTATTTTTGAATTTTAGGTATTATACGTCTATCCGATGCTCTTACGTACCTTTAAGGAGATTCAAAGGTTATGCGCGAAGTTGGCCAATTCGCACAACGCCCGTATAATGGGTTACGCCCCATCTCCTACTAGCTGTGCTGAGAGGGAAGGACTTGTTCCAACAGTGATACGATACAGGCTGATGATGATAGCTGGCATAGGACCCGATCTGTGAGTCTGGAAGTAATTTGGAGAGGCCTATGCTCAGTAATGGACATCACGTGGTGTGGTGGTGATGTAATGGTAAAATAAAATAGTAGAGTGACTGTACAGTTTCCTAAAAACGCCGCCTTTTTGACCGACTTCAAAATGGGAGGTTACTCAATTCGACCGTATATATGCTTTTTAGGGTTCCGTAGCCAAATGGCAAAAAACGGAACCCTTATAGATTCGTCAAGTCTGTCTGTCTGTCCGTCCGTCCGTCCGAATAATACAACCCCTTTTTACTCCGAAACTATAAGCACTACACTATTTAAACTTTGTACGTATATGTATTCTGTGAACCGCTATTAGGTTTTAATAAGAAACTTGAAAAAAAAAAATTTTGGGGTTCTCATACATTGAACTAAAACTCAAAAATAAATAAAAAAATTGAGTTTCAGTTCAATGTATCAACGTGTGGGGTATCAATGTGTAGATCTTTAAAAATAGTATTGAGGTTTCCTATATATTTTTTTATAAATTTAATAGTTTGCGCGAGAGACACTTCCAAAGTTGAAAAATTGTGTCCCCCCCTCTAATTTCTAAACTATGGGGTTGATAAAATAAAAAAAAATACATGATGTACATTACCATAAAATCTAACAACGAAATTTAGTTTGAACAATTTCTGGTGTTTAGTTTTTTTTTACGTCATAAACGTTGAACAACTATTTTTCTTATAAGAGCCATAGTAGGTGCCCAAGTAAAAAAAAAACTTTATTTTATGTTACTTGCTGCTGCGGAACCCTCCACGGGCGATTCCGACTCGCGCTTGGCCAATTTTTTATGTTTTTTTTGCTGATATCTTCGTTGTTAATGAACCTATTTTGGTGATTCTCTAGAGGATATTTCAGAGGTGATACCATTTTTAATAATTACTGCTGTTGACCGCAAAAGGCTTTTACAGGTTCACCGGAGACGACCACAAATGAACGCGTCCATAAGGTGAAACTCCTGACTTAACATTCGAGCAGTTAAAAAGAAAGATAACTTTGTATGTCAGAACGCACGTTAATTCTTCAGTACAAAGTGCAAACGGGCGGTTATTAAAAAAACATCTAGCCTAGAATGTTCACTACCGAATGAAAGCCTCCCCTAATGATATCCGCCATCTTAACCAGGTCACCAGTCCATCTGGTTGGATAATATTGATAATTCATTAATATACTATATCTCCTTGTTAAGAAGAATATAACAATCTTTTTCATTTTGCAGGTAAAGAAGCATCGTAGAAAGTCTTCGCGGTGAAACAACAAAGTAAAGTTACACCTTCTATAATATTTTGGCTTTAATAAGCGAAACAAGCCGAAAGAGCCTACTTGATTGTAAGAAGTTTCCCATTATTTGGGTGGGTTTTGAGGAATGTTACCAAGAAAGTGTATAATTGATGGCGGTCTTTTTCACAAAATGTGTGTAAATTAAACAAATTGAAACGAATGTATCACGTGGAACCGAGGCTGTAGCTATCCATCCAACCTTTTTACTATAACCTTAAACTAAATTGTCGCGGCAATTATACCGATTAATTAAGGTATAATTATGTTTTGTTTGAATTGCGGGGGTCTCGAGGATCTGTGATGTGCTCATGACGTCTTTAGGCTTATTTTTGCACATACAAAGCATCTCTCGGTGGAACCCCTAATTTCATCCAGGTGATGCTTGGAACTCTTGCTCTTAGCCACTTTGTACCCCTCCCACTGCTACTTCAACTTGTTAATTGGCTATGTTGGTCACTGTAACGACAATTTTCATACTGCTACCATTACTTGGAAAATAATAATAAACATTTTTCAATGAATAAATATTGCCGTTGCTCTCACTATATCGCGACTGTACAACACACCGTAACATGGCATCAAGAGCGAAATCTGTCAGATGCAGTGTCGACCACACCAAAGGAGTTGTAATTAATGCTTTCAAGCAGTACGGTCGGCATTGGTAGCTAAGTTTTAGCTACGCGTAAACGTTGTTAAATACAAATCCAGCTATATTGCTGGTGCTTGATTGAGGTATACAAGTATACAATGTATATATAAGGAATAGTATATAAGTATGATTGACCCTTATTTGTCTAAGAAAACAATAAAGTTGTTTTAAGACCTGTACGAAAAATTTGAAATAGCTATGTTTTTAGGGTTCCGTAGCCAAATGGCAAAAAACGGAACCCTTATATATTCGTCATGTCTGTCTGTCTGTCTGTCCGTCCGTATGTCACACCTTTTTTTCTCCGAAACTATAAACACTACACTATTCAAACTTTGTAAGAATATGTATTCTGTAAACCACTATTGGGTATTGACAAGAAACTTGAAAATTAATTAATATATTTTGGGGTTCCCTATACATTGAACTGAAACTCAAAAATTTTTTTTCATCGTTCCCCCTCGTGTTGGTTATCAATTCCTAGAGCTTAAAAAGGTTATGAGGCTTACGAGGTTCCTAATATATTTTTTTTATAAATTGAATAGCTGGCGCGAGAGACACTTCCAAAGTTGAATAACTTGTGTGTCCCCCTCTAATTTCTAAAGTATGGGGTTAATAAAATCGTCATGCCAATAGTCGTTTCATACCACAATCGATATGCGTCGATGGCGTCCGTCTCGAGGTTGTGCAGGAGTATATCTACCTGGGCCAAACCATCCAACTTGGCCGGCATAACTTCGAGAGGGAGGCTAGTAGGAGGGTTCAGTTGGGCTGGGCGGCATTCGACAAGCTACGACATGTCCTAAACGTCAACGACTTCCGCAATGCTTGAAGACGAAAGTCTTGATCAATGCGTCTACCCGTGGTCACATACGCAGCTGAGACATGGACACTGACTGCGGGATTGGTTCACAAGTTCAAAGTCACTCAACGCGCAATGGAGCGAGCTATGCTTGGAGTCTCTCTTAAGGATAATCAGAAATGATTTAATCCGTAAGAGAACTAAAGTTACCGACATAGCCCGCCGGATCAGCAAGTTTGAAGTGGCAGTGGGCTGGTCACGTATTGTCGCAGAACCGATGGCCGTTGGAGCAGACGAGTTCTGGAGTGGAGACTGCGTCTTGCAAGCGTAGCGTAGGACGCCCTCCAGCCCGATGGACCGACGACTTGCGGAAGGTCGCTGGTGGAAGCTGAAGAAAAGCGGAGGACCGGATATCTGGCGCAAAATGGGGGAGACCTATGCCACTGCTGGAGTGGACTGCAATAGGTTGAAGAGAGAATAAAGAAATATATATGATGTACATTGCCATTTAACAACGAAACAACATTGTAACAACGAAATTTAGTTTGAAAGATTTCTGGTGTGTATTTTTTTTTATAAGTCATAAACGGTGAATCACTATTTTTCATATTAAAGCTGTATTAGGTGCCTAATTAAATTAAAATTACTTTATTTTATGTTACTTGCTGCTGCGGAACCCTCCACGGGCGAGTCCGACTCGCGCTTTGCCAATTGTACGTACAGTGTGCGCACGCACGAGCGAATCTGACCGGGAGAAATAAATACAGATTTGATTTTGAACCTAGCAAACATTCCAACTAGACAAATACGAGCAATGTGGTTATTTAAAGTGTATATATTGATATTAACGGTTGACAGGTCGGCCCCAACTTGATTCGCAAAATTACCGAGGCCTTGATGCTCATAATAAGATCCAGGAAAGTGGAATGGAGCCGCGGGTTGATTTTATTAACGAAACATCGCACTGACGTTGTGCCGCGTTCCCCACTTTGTAATAATTAAGTTTCAGGGTGAATTTGGGTTATGTAAAATCTAATATAATGGGTTTCATAAGCCTCTTTGTATATTGGTGAGGACGGAGGAGGTGTCTTTTTCTTTGGTGATTTATTTGTCATTTTAATTTTGAATAAAGAAATTGAATGTATTTGGAAAAATATGACAAAATTGGATGTGGACTGACAAATGCGCTCGGCTACTTTTTTCGGTCAAACAAAGCGACATAAGTCGTAATATCAAAGAAAATGTATAATTTTAAAGAAAGAAAGAAACATTTTTATTGGCCACAATAATTTAAATAACAAATTACCAGACAGAGAAAAAAAAAAAAAACAAGTAGTCAAAAACAAAAGGTAAATAATTTCTTACAATCTAGTGGCCAAACAGAACAAACATTTTCTATGATTAGGAATATCATCATCATCATTACAACCTAGAACGTACACTGCTGAACGAAGGCCTCCCCTAATAATTTCCACGCTGATCGCTCCCTTGCAGTTGACATCCATCTGCTACCCGCCACCTTAACCAGGTCAGATTAGGAATATGTTACCATTTTTAGGTACCAAGTGACACTTCTATAATAGGAACCTTTTATGTATTTTAAAATACAAGATTCAAAATGTGTGTAGGTGATCATAATGAACCTTTTGGTTTTCCCAATTGGAATTTTTCATTTTTGAAGTAATTCTTGGACCAATTCAATAAATTGTTTCACCACTAGAAAGCTTCACTATTCCTGGATAATATATTGAAAAATAGGGATCCCGGGAACCAAATATAATATGGTTAGCCATGCGAAGGCGGGCCGCTATTTAAATATTAATTAAATAGAAAACCATTTTAACTGCCAATCGGTTATTTGTTCAATAATATTCGCGTCGCTGAATAGACAAATTGTCAACTCCATTATTGATTGCACTTAACAATTAAATTTGGTATTCTGAATAAATAATGAGTTCATTTAGCTCTAATGACCTAAAAGTACTTTTAGTGCTTTAAAATGCAAATAATTGGAGACTATTAACGGTGAAATTTTAATATTTGGTTACAGTTAAAAATAATACGTAATAACTTGGTTTATGAAAATACATTCGGTGAAACAAGGTTGTATGTTGCCATTTAAGCGTCCTTAACGCCAACTTTTGCCCTATTAGGTAGGACCTTAACTAGAATTTAAATCTAAATACTATTAACACCATAGAGCATCGGTGGCTCAATGGTGTGGACTGTCGCCTTCCTACCAGGAGGGCTGAGGTTTAAATCCGGACACGTGCCAATGTGTTTTCGAATTTTCGAAAATATATGTACGTTATCCGACGCTCTTACGGTGAAGGAAAACATTGTGAGGAAACCATCATACACGCCTGCGAAGAGATTCAAAGGTTGTGTTGAAGTCGTCGAACCCGCACTGGGCCCGCGTGGACGACTAAGGCGTAATCACCCTATACGGGAAGGCTATGCCCTTCGGTGGGACGTTTAATGAGCTGATGATGACTATTAACACCAATATTATAAGTAAGAATGCACAATTTCAGTTTTCAGACAAATTTTAAGACACCACACCAAGAATGATAACGCCGAAATATACATTTGAATACTAGAACTGGAATGCATTGCTCGCTTTTTATTGAACCAAATAAGCGCATATCATCATTATAAGCCTCTATAACTTTTTAGACAGCCAGGTGATTCAGCATGCAATATGCTAACCGAACTGGGATGACATACAAAGTGTTAACTATGCGATCACCCCGCGGTATTTGAACCCACGACCCCGGATCACGTAGCGATAAAAGCTACAACTAGACTACGGAACGCATATGTAGAGCGAAATTTAAAATCTAAAGCAAAAATGATCGCTTCCGCTCTAGCTAGAAGTACGCGGCTGCAAAGTGACCGCGCGACCTAAATAACGCAGAATGTGCCTTTTCATACTCGTTACCAGTGCCGGGTTGCGATAACGCGGGCGTGTAGCAAATTCTGTCATGGGCCCCTGATTTTAAAGTTTATATCCGTTTGAAGGATAAAAAATAATGTGGTATTTATGCTGGTCGAGTAAATAGATCATCATAATCAGCTCATAACGTCCACATCGAGGGGCACGAGCTTACCCGATAAGGCTGATTACGCCTTAGTCGTCCACGCCCAATGCGACTTGGACGACTTCAACTTTGGAGAATCTCTTCGCAGGCATGCGCAGGTTTCCTCACGATGTTTTCCCTAACCGTTAGAGCGTCGAATAAACGTACATATAATTTCGAAATTCGAAAGTGCACTGGTACGCGGAGTTTTGCATCTGCACCCTCCAGATCGAAAGGCAACATTCACACCAATGGGCCGCCGACGCTCATCATCAGCTCATTAAACACCCCACCGAGGGAACGAGCCTACCCGTAAAGGGGGTACTTAGGCCTTAGTCGTCCAAGCGGGCCAGTGCGGGTTGGACGACTTCACGCACAACCTTTAAATCTCTTCGCAGGTGTGTGCAGGTTTCCTCGTAATGTTTTCCTTCACCAGAGCGTCGGATAAACGTACATATAACTTCGAAATATATTGGTGCGCGCGAAATTTGAACCTGCACCCTACCGAACCGAAGGCAACAGTCGTCACAAATGAGCCCCTACGCTCATTATATATAATGTTTATCGATTATATTATAATTAAGAATTGACGTTGATTTTTTTTTTCTTATTTTTAATATTTAACGTGAAGCAACAGAGTTTTAGATATTTTGTTACCTAGTGAAGCCTAAGCCATACAACCTAAGAGATTCACGATTAAGACGTGCAAGATATTTTACGCTGTATGACTAATGTGTTGAAGCACGGGGCCCCTCAATCTGCGGGCCCCGTAGCTTTTGCTACTCCGCTTTATGTTTAATCCGGCACTGCTTGCAACATTTCGCTGGCATCCCCACATTGAATAGAAACGGCAAGGCCGTTGACGTAATGGGGTTTTAGAGTAAGTCATTTATTGCACTTATGTGACGACCCATTTGGTGTTGCGGTTGAGGGTCGGCTGCATCACCAAGGGTTACGGGTTTGATCCCCGGGCAATACAAACATTTGTGTTCATGAACATGTTTTCTTGTAATGGAATGGGTATTTTCCATGTATAATATGTATGTTTTTACAAAAAGTTTAGTACCCATAAGGCTTCACGCTTAAATTGAGGCTAGATGATGCTGTGTGAATGTCGGTGGATATTTACATATTTATGTAGAAAAGCAGCCTACGTAGGTACCATTTAACGAATCAGACCTTGTTTGCGCAATCAGCTGTGTTATTTTTAGAGAAAGGGTGTCTAAACGATTAGTTGTTTGTAGTTCATCACGTCAGAATACTGAGCTGCTGATCAGTTTTAGCGCTTATCCCGTGACGTCACGTGACATGCATTAAGGCATGGATTTACTCGTTTTGAACTAGGCATAGATTTACACTACGTGATAAATTTACTGGATCTAAGGCATATTGAAAGAATCACCACGTTTGGATGGTTAAGGAAATGAAGATTGATCGGATTGTTTCTGCTTTTTAAAAACATGATTGAACTAACTTTTAACTGAAAAAACTTTTTTGGTTTCTCTCTAATTATTTCCGGATTAATGTCTAATCATTAATTTTGTATTACACTCTGTTTTCGTGTGATTAGCAGTTGACTTTATAGTCAACTGTGCTAATCACACGAAAACAGAGTCTATTAATAATTAAAAATTTAGAAATTGATACCTATCTTATGATAGGTATCAATTTTCTAGCTCTGCCTAAAAGCGGTTAACAAGTAATGCATTTGATAAGTGTTTAAGCAAAATACAATTTCAATGATCCACCGTATCGCAAAATTGCTACCTCTGATGCTGGGGCCAGACTAGGGTTTAACATCTAACACCCATCAACGTCATTACAACCGAGATAAATTTAACGTGCAAAGGTGGGTGGCCACACTTGAAATTATTAACGTGTTAATTATTGATGGGCGTTGATGCCCATTTGATAGAGAGAAAACGGCAAGATCAGGGTTGCCGCCCGTACGTTATTGTAAAATATTTTACGTTATTTAATGTAATTTTATTCCATATGTAAAGTGTACAATTACATTACAATTTAAAGTTAAGTACACTGTTAAGTTACAAGAGTATATACGTGAAAATACTTTATTTTGAATAATTTGATTTGATCATGCTGATTTTGATATTAGTTGTAGGTACTACACACTAACAATAGTTAAATATTTTTATTACTCACATATCTCATGTCATACTAACTATTTTTGTATTTATTGACGAGTGGTGTGTATGTGGTTCGGTAGGAATAGATATTTTATTACGGAACGGAAATAAGTACCAGTTTTTATTATCGCAAAGGATTACAATTTCTGATACAAAATGCAACACCTATAATAACCAATTTATTTTTAATGCAAAAATAAAAAGAGGCAGCCCTATGCGATCACGACACTAATTGACATATCAAGTGTGACCGCTTCAACGCATTCATTTTCGCGAAAATCTCTTTGATGTAGGTACGCCACAGTTGAGTTATCGCCAAACGGCAAACGGCGTTGCAATGATGTTGAAAATTAACGCGTTGATGTGGTGGCCACAACTGTAGTAAACGCTTCATTTAATGACATTTCCTGTTGTTGTGGCCCCAGGGTGAGAAGGATAATTTATTAAGTGCATTACCAGCCCGGCAGATAACCATCTCATTAGATAAATAAATTAAATATTTAAAAAAAACACTAGTTTTCACACAGCGCCATCTAGCCCCAAACTAAGCGTGCTTGTAATATAGATACTAAACAACGGATAAATATACTTATATTTTTTTAAAATATATAAATGTTATGTATACAAAACATCCAGACCAATACAAACAGACGTTATACACAACATGTTTGTACTGCCCGAGGATCTAACCCTTGATGTAATAGCCGACCACTCAACCATTACACCAGATAATGTAAGTGCAAACTGGGGCTTCTTATATCGCTTATCTACTATAGGTATTTATTTTCCATAAGTACCATTTAGTCAATCGTAAAATCCAGTAGAATCATTCGTATTAATAGAAACGGAAAGATATTATCTTTGTTATTAAAATATTAAAAAGCAAATTTCAGCAATTATACGCTGTGAAAGGTCACGAATGTAACCTTTAGGAAATGACCACTTTATAAGACGTTATAGCTTTCAGAAATATTAATTTTGTCGCCAAGGAATGGAATTAAGGTTACACGTCACGATTCTGGATCAATGGAATGGCTATTTGTTTTGTATTCAATGTTGGTTTCTGACTATTGACTTGCCCTTTGGGAAGAGTTTTTGCCTTACTGGCTTTTACTGACTTTGGAGTCTTCTCAGCCAGAAAGGACTTTCCAACCTGTGGTAGATTCATACATCGCACACACAATAAAGTTTATTTAAATATTTTTGGATTATTTGACTTTCATTGTTGATAATTTATTTGAAAATTTATATTTATTTGGGGACTAATAATATGATAAGGGCAACATATTTTAATAAAATTTTTAATACCATGGTGGCGACAGATAAGTATACAACTGATACCACTCTTACTTTTTCGCAAACACGTAAAGGCGGCTTGGGACAAAACTTTAGAAGGAACAGTTAGCAGGGCTCTCCTAGCTGATGATGAATAATTAATGAATGAGTGAAGGTACCACTCATTTATTAATTATTATCAGCTCATTAGACGTTACTACCGAAGGGCAAGAGCCCACCCGTAAAGAGTAGGTCTCAGTGCGGATCGGTCGACTACACGCACAGCTTTTCAATCTCTTTGTAGGCGTGCGTAGGTTTCCTCACGATGTTTTCTTCACTGTAACAGTGTCGGTTAAACGTACATATAATTTCGAAAATTCGAAGAGACATGCGTGGATACGTCAATTCTTGCAGTGTGAACTGTCACGAGTTTCTCGAGCTGATAAGGTTAATAATAGGCATGATGACTGGGTCCTGGAATCGTAAGAACTAATTTTATTATTACAAATCTGGGTTAAAAATAACGATGTGCTTACTCTCAGCTTCGAAAACTCATGTTTTATGAATTTTATTAGTCTTCAAAGATGGTAGGCAGTCCATTTTTAAATTACATTAATTGTCAAAAATTGTAAAACAAACTGAAAACACATATAACTTAAGCAACTTTTTGCTATATATACCATTTGAATAACGCAACATTTAATATAGTTGTAGTACAAAATTCACAAACTATGCATACGAATTACTGAGGCGTGACGTCATAACTAGGTAGCATTTGTATGAAGTTTTTGGAAAGTCCATTATTGTGATTTTAGAATTGA
Source organism: Leucinodes orbonalis (assembly GCA_019425675.1). Taxonomy (NCBI): domain Eukaryota; kingdom Metazoa; phylum Arthropoda; class Insecta; order Lepidoptera; family Crambidae; genus Leucinodes; species Leucinodes orbonalis. The sequence goes on from PQWD01014847.1 coordinate 55,015, forward strand.
AATCTCTATGAGTTTTAATGGTAACGGAGTAATTTTTTACCAATGTTCCTATTATAATGCGCCAGTCCATGGATATAATCGCAGAAAAAAAAATAGTCATCATCCTATTGAGCGATTGTGTCTTGTGAGTTAATCAGTTAATTTATGCAAGGTAACTCCTAAAATCTTAATGTCTATCGACAGTGATTTATCGCAGTTTCGTAAAGTGTGTGTTGATCGCTATAACATGTTAGGATGTTTAGCCAAATCACCTAGATAAGGCGCGGTAGGTAACAGACAAGGTAAAAGTTTTTGTAAAAGACTTTTGCAATTTACGTTAAAGAATTTATTTCAGATACAACTTATAGTTCATTTACATGAGATATGAATATTACAATAATTATAGTTCATGCTATAGTTCTGAGGCCTTAAATTTACAGTGTATGGTCTAGTGTTGAGCTTTAGCGTATATTTATTTATGCTGTCACAATCTAAATCGCATGGTAGTGCATTATACTGCTGTGCTCCATCGAAGAGTATCGTACTCTTGCCGTAGTTAGTGCGCGGGTTTATTAATTTGATTTTATTTTGGTTTCTTAGTTGATATGTTGATTTTTTTATAAGTTTTATATTACTCTTGAATGGAATTATTTATATATTTTTTGATGAGGATACAGGTGCCATATGTATGAAGTAGTTTTAATTTCCTGTTATGACATTAATAAGTGATGATATTGCGTTTTTTTTTCGAATGCTCTGGATGTTTCCTATGTTGTTCAATTGCTATAGTGCAGTCAACAATACGACAATTTTGCACTTTAATAATGTGTATTCTATTGTAGTGACTAGACGTTACGCGATTTAGATGTAGATGATGCTGATAATATGATGTAGATTCAGATTTTCAAAATAGACAGCTATTTAATATATTACGTATGAGAATATTTATGTGATAAAAATCCGTGGTCTTGAACTGCTCAGCTATTTCAGTGTTTATGATATATTGTTACATTAAGGAATTGTTTTTAAAAAAGGCTACACTGTTGAGTTTCCTTGAGTGCTTCTTTCTCAACAGGCCAAACCACTGAAGCGCTTTTTTTCAAAGCATCAAAACTCATATTTTTGTTTAGTATTTTAATCGTTTTTTATTATATTTTTGTATATTTTTTGACGTTCATAAGTGCTTTTTGTAAGCCTAATTTGAAATAAATGTTTTTGACTTTGACTTTTGATTTTGAAAATCTGAATGTGGTCACGCACTTTTGGTGCTCAAGTTAATATTTTTGTATACCTAAAAAGCACACAAAGAAACTACAAGAACTATTAAAGTGTACCTATATCAAAACAACAAGATGAAGCAATGCCATGTAGCGTTAATTGCATTTAGGAGAGCCATCTTTTACTAATACATATTGTTACGAGCGAGAGTATAAACAAAATATTTTCATTTGACACCCGCTGATTGATCATGGTTTCAGTTTATAGTCTGCGTAGTATTTATATGTGTAAAAAAAAACATTTATGTTACAAATAAAGTTTTGGAAATCGTGAAACCGAACAAAATGGCCATATTGTATTATTAGTTGTTCACTGACCTAAGCTAGATCTATCCTAAGCTAATCTTATTCGTTATCATAATCACCGATACTGAGTTTTGTCTTTTACTAATAATATTTCAGAGTCAGATTAGTCTTTATTTCTACCCTGCATAAGTCTCGATTTTCGATTCTTTGCGTGATTATACTGCCATTTTCCCAAATTCCACACGATAAAGGTATTCTGGTTTTAGGATCTAACTCCGTTAGTTTGGAGCGATCCATCCTAATTAGGCCACGTCCACAAACAATCTATTTTAAGTCGAATGGATGCAAAGGTCAGAGAGCCATTGGCTTCGGAACAGGGTTGAAGTGATGTTGACACATTTAACTATGAAAGCTTTTTAAAGTTTGCCCTGGTGAATGCGCCTACGGGATGCATTACGTAAAACTAAATATCTTTTTAGGGTTCCGTAGCCAAATGGCAAAAAACGGAACCCTTATAGATTCGTCAAGTCTGTCTGTCCGTCCGTCCGTATGTCACACCCTTTTTTCTTCGAAACTATAAGCACTACACACTTCAAACTTTGTACGTATATGTATTCTGTGAACCGCTATTAGGTTTTAATAAGAAACTTGAATAAAATAATATATTTTGGGTTTCCCCATACATTGAACTGAATCTCAATTTTTTTTTTATCGTACCCCCACTTGTGGGGTATCAATATGTAGATCTTGAAAAATGGTATTATGGTTTCTAATATATTTTTTTATAAATTGAATAGTTTGGGCGAGGGACAACAACAGAGGCACTTACAAAGTGAAAAAAGTGTGCTTCCCCCCTCTAATTTCCAAACTATGGGGTTGATAAAATCGAAAAAAATATATGATGTACATGACCATAAAATCTAACAACAAAATTTAGTTTGAACGATTTCCGGTGTGTAGTTTTTTTTTATACGTGATAAACGGTGAACCACTATTTTTTCATATAAAAGCTGTAGTAGGTGCTTAAGTAAACAAAAATATTTTTATTAATGTTACTTGCTGCTGCTGGAACCCTAAACGGCGAGTCCGACTCGCGTTGGCCAAGACGTTCACCTGATGGTACCTAAGTGATACGCATGACCATGACATGAGGGCCTTGGTGGAGACAACAACTGATAGACAGTTATTTTTCTCCATCAACGCCGCACCACCCGACTCCCGTGACGGTAATTTCACTAGCTACAGTGCCCTCACCCTGAAACACAGAAGAAAAGAAAGTTTGGAACATTGAGCTTTTTACTGAACAAATGAATTTTAATTTTGACCTAAATTGAAAATGTAGGTATATCAATCAATTTTCGTTCACATAGGCCTGAATCAGAATTGGTCTGGTCAACTCTTCTCTTTTTGGTAGTGAAGACCTATTTCAATCATCTGGGGTGTGGGACGTGACATTGTAATCTGTTGACGTCTGTAGGGTTCCGGGTTGCTCAGGATTGGCTCAATTGGCACTCATTGGTGGAAAATGTATACAAGATAATTATTAATTTTTTGGGTCGTCGCTTGACCAACCATAGTGATGGGTTTACTTTTTTCTGTATTTCGGTATAAAGAATATCTACGAGTTGTTAGTAATGAAGAACCGGGTATAAGATCTTACATCTGTTGTCTCGGGTGACAGGCTAGCCAGTGTTGACGAAAAAATTATTAACTACAGTTGGTTTTGATCAACACTGCATTTATATAGACACACCTTACATTACGCTACGAATGGTACGATTCTTTCACAAAATGAAAATAAATTAAAGTATACTTCTTCGATCGTCAACGATTGAGTCTACAAGAAGAGTGATGTCATATGAATTTATTCATTTAGACTTGTAGTCTGTACTCAGGCTCCATAATCTCAGGGACTATTTCGGGCGGCTCTAATGTCAGGGGTCGTTGGAGGTCTGAACGCGAAATTAATTTGTCAAAAGTTTGCGTTCGATTGCGCAACGCCGTCTCGACAAGCGAGGTTGTTGCTGGCTGAATCTGTAGTAGTTATCACCTCGATGAGATTTCGATCATTAATCTAACTATTATAGTTCAGATTACGAGTTTGTTTGTTCGTTTTAACGCGCAAATCTCAGGTATTGCTAGTTCGTGTTAAACATTTATTGCTGTGTTGGATATAACATTTATCAAGGAAGGCTTTAGGCTATACATATAATATAACACTGTTAGCAATAATAAGTGGTAAATGTGGACAAAACGGTGAACGTTTTTGTCTTAGGGCTTCTGTTATTTGTCTAAACGCAGAGTAGTTTTCCTTGTTTTTTTTTGTGTTTGTTGGGAAATCTGCCAATATGCTGATATAAAAATTAAATATGTGCCTCTAAAAATGAAAATCAGGACTCAAAACACGCAGTTACTTTTTTTTCAAATAGAGAATATCCCGGACTTGCAATGTTGTTGGTCGCAATATCTACAAGTCAATTTGACAAGAGCACGCTTTCCATAGCACAATTTAGTGATGGGTTATCCTTACATTCAATTCTATTCATATGTATATTTATTACACGTGCCTTGAAAACTCTAAGATCGCCTTGTTTGCATTGTATTTTTATTGTTACTCAAAGCCAACGACACAAAGCTTAAACTGAATATTAGAACAAACGCTATCGCGCCGAGTCGATGAAATATTTAAGACTGCCTCAGAGGCAGCCTTTGGCAGAATGCCACTCTCTAGGGTTGGGACCGGCAAAATGTGAATTATTTAATAAGCATTATAATAAAAAAATATCTGTTGACACTCTTATATTCAGGTTTCTGATAGATTTTTAATCCGACTTAAGTTGTTCGTAATATTGCATCTGCAAATGGCAGACCTGTTACAATATCTCCATTCACTTAGTGCTTAAAAATTTCTAATTACACTGTGTTCTCTTGGTATATTTAAATGTTTTTTTTTATTGTATTCATCATTTTGAGTCAAATAATCCTTAGACTGTAGCTAATCGAGGCTCAATAGAAAATCAATTGCGGGACGCCGGCGTAGCATTCAACGCTCGAGGGTGTGTTAATTTCGTAAACTTAGTGTTATAACAAACTTAGGTCAAGTTATGGATTCAGTATTGTTATTGTTAATGTTTATAAATAGAGCCTCGATGGCTCATAGGTGTGGACGGTACAAATGTGTTTTCGAATTTTCGAAATTATTATGCACGTTTTGCTGACGCTCTTTCGGTAAAGGAAAACTTTGTGAGGAAACCTGCGAAGAGATTCAAAGGTTGTGCATGAAGTCGACCAATCCGCACTGGGATCTTTAAGAAAATCTCTTTGCAGGCGTGCGCAGTTTTGTTACGTGGCGGGATGTGAACCTGCACCCTCCAGATCGGAAGGCACTGTCCATGCCAATGAGTCACCGAACGAACTTGTTCGTATTGGTCTGGGTTTTTTCTATCTATGATATGGAAGTATTTACAAAATGAGAAGAGAAAAGTATTCGTTATTTTCCTACATTTTCATTGTTATTGGGTATATCCTTTGTATAGTTCCGAATTCCAATATTACAGGTGAAGTGCTTAGTTTGAGGCTAGATAGCGCCGTGTGAATGTCAGTGGATATTTATGATTATTTCACTGAATACAAAATCCAGAGTCACTTTTTAACGCGGAGGGAGAATTTTACGCCATTCAAATACACAGACGACCGTATAATGGTGTCCCTCGTGTAAAATTGAGATATATATGTATAATAATCATAGTGTCGCATTCGACATCCCTGCGCTAAAGGTCACAGTCTGAGTCCCAGAACGATAACCCCGAGTTTTAGAGTCTTTATACCGCCCAGATCCCCGATTCTACTAAATTACTTGATATTAGTACACCATTACGACACTTTTCAATCCGAATGTAAATTTGGTATTGCGATACAACGGTAATGGTTTAAAATAGTATTTAAAGGGAAGAATGAATTGTTTAATGGTGTTACCTATTAAAATCCCATAAAACAAAACAAATGAATGCAAAATTCGACTATTCAGACACAATGAAGATCCTGTTAGCGCATATTAAGATTAGCGGAATTGGAGTCCTGGTAACTGGTTCGAAGTTTCTTAATTACAATTTTTATTTTTAAATTGGCGCCTCGACTCAATTTGAATACAGGTAATTATGATGTAGCGTCTTTAGGTGTAATTGTGTGAATCGTATTCGTAGTTAAAACATTTGTGCCTATCGAAGGTCGTGTTTAAAGTTTGTCGCAACAAAATGGTTCAAGTGTCGAGTCAAGACCTGTTATAGCAGTATCAATATAAAAATTGAAGGTGAACTTTGAGTTATGAATTCGGAGTTAGCTTTGTTTCCGTTTCAAGCTAGATGCGGCCTTCTCGTTGTCCAAAAAAAAATGTCCAAGCCTCAAGACACATGTATATAGTTATAGTTATATTTCGAACGTAAAATTATTCATTTAAATTTTCAAATTAACGCGTCATAGAAAGAGCACAAATGACATGTAGCGAGCGACGTCATTATGAATAAAAAAATAATAAACAGGAATAACATGACCCAATTGCTTTGTGTATGTTTATGCAAGTAGTGCGAGCATTTACTAACATCATACTCAAGTTTTGTTGTTGCATTCTAAAAATACAATACACAACTGCAACCAACACGGAAACAATATTTATTCTTGTAGCTGGGCATGTTTATTAAGGTAACCGTTTCATTATACATAATTTGGAGGATGTATTTATTATACATGAAATTAAAAAAACACCAAAAACTATTTTTAAAAGTTAATTTAATAAACTATCCTAAATAATTGGGTAAATAAAAAATGCAATTAAGAACGTCTTTTCAAGCAATTATAAAATAACTATCAATATTTATTATTTGGTTTTGAAGTAGTGAATATTTAAATTATTATACACAAATCATATGGGGTTCTATAAACCTTGTAAAATATATATTCTAAAATATACACAGCTTTAAAACCACAATTTTGTAGCAGAACCGCAACCAATCACGGGCTCTGACGTCATACCGGTGTCATCTGAGTGCCAACCCGCTACAGTTGGTGACGTCACTGCCAATCAAAGTCATGGGCAGGCCACTCGTGGGCTGCGGCAAATCAATGTTTGTATTATACCCCCCAATCAAAGGATGCTTATTTGTCAGGGCCATTCGAACATATTGTTACGCATTGACGTAATTAAATAAAATATGGCGGCTTATATGAAATGTCAGTTCACCGTGTAACACAGATCTAGTATGTTTTAGATGTCTCGCGGATTTTGTAGAATGACAACTTAAACCGTCAACGGGTATATAAGGCGGACCGATGGTTGCGCCGACAGTCTCGTTATCAACTCAAGAGTGAAAAAAGCGAAGTACCTGCGACTACAAGGAAGAAACGAGTGATACAGCGATATCTACGGGATCGTCGTGTGTGGAATAACAGTGTAAAGTGATAATTAGTGATTATTGAGCGTGCGTAAATTGAATAATTAGTGAGTGTATAAGTGTAATTGATGTTGTGTGCAGTTAAAAGTGTATTAATAAAGTGTGTTATCGTGTTATTCTTCGTATTATTTATCCCCCAGCTCTTATCAATATTATTTGAACAGGCAATCACCACGTCATACGGTTGAAGTTATTTGGGAGACGCTATATCTGCCCACTTGTTAGTTAGATGATGTATGAGAAAGGGACCCGAGATTACTATCGGATAAGATGGGTCAGTAAATATTGGGGTTTGGTGTACATTATTAGATTTTATATTTGATTCTTACTCGTATCTGTGGTGTGGTGTGGACGATATCAAGTAGATAGATTCTGTCCGTAGAAAATTATTTTTAGAACCAAAATAAATACAGACTTCAAAGTCTAAAAAGTCCAAAATAATAATTATTATTGGTGTCACCAATAATAGGTTGAATGGATGCCAATGATTCAAAATTCACCCTGTATATACTAGGTGGTAGACTCGATACTGAGTCGTCTAGGTAGATACCACCGCAGTGCCAGATATCATCCCGTGAAACACGAGTGTTATGCACTTTTGTGTTTCGGGATGAGGGCGCTGTAGCTAGTGAAATTACCGAGTATAAGAGACCTAACATCTGTTGTCTAGGGTGACGGGCGCAGTGCGGCTTTGATGGAGGATAATAACTGTATATCAGTTGTTGGTCTCCTTTGATGCCGCTCTGTCATGGTCTGGCGTATCACTTACCATCAGGTGAGCATCCAGACCGACACTTGTAACTTAAAAAAAAACATTACATTTTGTACCTATATTTAAGATGCTCAATGTACGTTATGTTATGTCGAAATGCCGAAAGCGAAAATCCTTCGAGCAACTTTCGTTCTTTTAAAACGTTGTCGTTGCAACCGGCAAGTTAGAAACCCTTAATAGGGCCACACGTCGTAACGAGAACCGCCGAGTAGAGCCCTTTCCCTAATCCCCGGTAGTACTATTTGCTAGGGATTTCTGATACGGTTTACAAAGGATTTTTGTTGTGTTCGTATATTTCTTTTGTTCGGATGTTTTTGTACCCTACGTTTTGTTTGTCGTTTGACGACCCATTTGGTGTAATAGTTGAGTTATCGATCCACCAAGGGTTCCGGGTTTGATCCCCGTGCAGTACAAACATTTGTGTGCATGAACATTTCTGTTTGTATTGGTTTTGGTGTTTTCTTTACAAAAAAAGTATAAAAGTATGTTTATCTGTTGTTTAGTTTCCATTATTACAGGCTAATGCCTACAATATAATAGACCTAATTGCAGTCTTTTATGATATTTGGAAAAAATATTCACCGGTAGAAAAATTGCTGGTTGAATGTGGAAGTACCCAGTTCGAGGCTAGATGGCGCTGTGTGAATATCAGAGGATATTTATTTTGTTGAGAAACCGCGTCACGATATTTAAAATCTCAATATATTTTTACATACAGTGGTACACGTGTGGGTTTGATGAAAAAACATTTGAGTTTCACGTCAAAGTATACAGAAACATTTTTTAGAAAATTTCTTATTAAAATGTTAATGCGGTACACAGAATATATTTTCTGACCGTAACAAACATAGATATGCGAATACAACGATGTCTGTGTTATAAAACTTTTTTTACCATTTTGCTACGGAACCCTGAGAAGGTTGGCAACCACACTGTATATAGCCAACTACATTTAGTTTATAAATGCGCGCTATATAGGTACTTGTTTAATCTCCTTTACGAGTATAACACATCACAGGTAACAAACGATGGCCCATAACGCTGAATGGCGCTAAGTACGATCCGGGGGTTAATTGATCTATCGTTCCCAGAACTGGAGCACGGATTATCCCGGCGGGATATTGCGGTGGATTTGTTGGAATCGTCGTGTAATACAGTTACTATGGGTATAAGTATTGCGCTAAATTACACCTAGATTAAGGTAATGGGGGTTCAGAAGCATTTGATGAGGTGGAAGTAGTCGTAGATTGCCTCTGTGACGTAGTGGTACAGCGTTCGGCTGCATGACCCGGATGTTTTGAGTTCGAATCCCGCGGGGAAATATAACTTTGTGTGTGTTCTCCTAGTTTGCATAAGACCACCAGCACCACCATCAGCTCATTAAACGTCCCCACCGAGGGGCACGAGCCTACCCGTATAGGGTGATTAGGCCTTAGTCATCCACGCGGGACAAATTATCAAATTTACCGATAACTCTTTATGAGTAAGTACGTTAAATTATCCAACACGTGTTTCCTTTAGAACTTTTACTTATTGTGTTAAACCAATATGCTACAAGAATGTTTTTCATCATGAAATGGCGCTATCGCTCATGCAAATGTGTTATATGCCCTGTCATAACTTGGCGTAACTCGTTATATCGTGGAGTTACAAAGGAGTTTAATCATTTTGATGTGCTAATCCATCATTTGGACTGCTTCCGCATGCGCAATATGAAGTTACGTCAAACGTTAAATAGGCATCTAAATCCTATACAATATCTTTTTTTGGTTTTATAATGTAAGTATGAAAATTAACAAGTGATAAACAAGTGTAATAATAATATCAACAACAACAAATAAAAGGCGGCAACGCATTTCTTTGCCCTCTGGTATTGCAAGTGTACTTCGGCGACGGCGTCGTTTACCATCCGATGAGCCGTCTGCTCGTTCGCTATAACATAAAAAAACAAGCAGCAATTGTGACCTCAAAGAGTTCGTTAAAAATTAATAAATCAATTATTTAGTACACATAAAACTACGAACAAAATTATGAATGTTATAATATAAAGTCGGAACACTAGAAGGTTCTCTTAGCAATATTATTTTGTGGAACTTATAAACTTGTGTGCATTTGTGATTTCCAGCTGTATGCTAAAAGAAATACGTGTCAGATTCAGTTAATAAAGCTCTGTATCTGTATTTTTCCTTGTCAGATATAAAGATCCACCCAGGCTTGTCTGTTCCCATAAATTCTATTCTTTTAATAAATATCCGCTGACATTTACACGATCGCGATATAGCCAAAATGTTAACAAGGAGCTCGTATTATTAAAGTATTATTCATTCGTATATGATTTTCTTTTGTAAATACATGCATATTTGAGTCCAAATCAATACAGACATACATGTTTGTGCACACAAATGTTTTAACTGCCCGGGTATCGACCTCCTTTTCGTAATGGCTGACTTTTAACCGTGGGCGTTAAAAATGTGTAATACATTGAAACACTTAAAATTATTACTTCAAACCCTCAAAAATTAAAGGGAAACATTAAAACAGTTGTTCGTTTCTCAAAATCATTATAACAAATAATTTTCAAGAAAGTTCGCCGCAACTTACTCCATCGAAACGATAGCGAAGTTACAAGCAACTATTCATAGCTCTGGTGAATTAATGACTTTTTAACCTTTAGAGGCAGAGCACAGAAGTAGATTTAGGCTTTAAAGTGTAAAGTTGTAAGGTCTAAATTGCACTGGCTGTGTAATTGATACTGTTTTAAACAGGGCCCAGAAAGTTTACAAGTCAACTCCGACGTTGTTGGTAGAACTGAAGGCACCGAGCACCGGCAGACTTGTTCGTGGGGTGTTGGAGTATCATGTTATTAAAAAAAAGTAAATATTCACTTCGTAGTATTGGGCTTGAGTCGATGTTGAAAATTTATCGATACTTGTCTCATATTTTTTATTGATAGTATAGTAAGTGATACGCCTCACAATGACATATGGAGTGTCTCTCAGTGTCTCTTATACCCGGTAATTTCACTAGCTACAGTGCCCTCATCCCGAAACACTGAAGCACAAAATACTCCTATTTCACGGGGCAATATCTTGCACTGGCAGTGGTACTATATAGTCTGTATCTAGTAAATTAATAGGTAAAAAATAAAGATAAGACAGAAACAAGGGCAGAAATTTATGTATACTGGTATATTCAAAAGTACCTTTGTAAGACCCAATTTAAAAAGTGCTGTGTCAATTACGTACAGAATACCGGTCCGCGAGGGATCGTCCAATTCTAAAGATAACAGTGTATAAAGAACGGACGGTTTTTGTTCAGCGTTTTACATGTCAGACGTAGTAAGTAATAAATCTCCGAAATTACATTTCCTGTTGGATTATGTTGAGTTTAAACACAGGGTGAATTTACATGATTACCTTCCGTAGACGATCAAAAACTTGCTAGAGATACCTGTCTCTAAAAATAATGGATTTTCCTTTCTATACTTAGCCTTTCCACGATAGGTCTTTAAGCGGATAGAGCATTATTAATACGGTTGTTATAGACCGATCAAAACGTTTCATATAATAAAATTACTGCTGTGAAAAACGAGAATGACAGTAATATTTAGAATTTCGTTTAACAAATGTCGGTGTGGGTCAATCACCCTCGATATTACGAAACCCACAAGAGGCGGTTGTTTGTGTGAGGAACTCAATCATACGTATTCAAGGCGTGAATGTTTATGGAACTGTTTGCCCGTTACGCCGGTAGAATCTAATTTAGTTTTGGTTGCTTGGTAAATTTTAGGAAGGGAATTAACCTTACCGAAAGCAGTACACAAATTATTTCATTTCATCTCATCACTTGGATGTTTGAGAGTATTTCACAGTCCCATATGTATATTTGTAATTTAATCTCAGAATAGACAAAATTAAAGAAGGGATATGACCTGGCGTTCTTAAAAAAGAGCGTACTCCCATTAAATGCGCCATCAATGCATATATGTGATATTGCGTCTTCCAAACGTTATAAGTAGTATTGTTACTTAACATCCGTGAACCATATGTGATTTTTACTACTATTTCGTAAAAATACTATATGACGTTGAGGAGATCTGTTGACGATGGACGGTCGTGCATGACAAGCAATTTTCGCAAGCGGCGGTTTTAGGAAGAGTAACTTGAGGCATGTTAAGTACATACTATCTTCAGGCTTGTTAGCTAAGTCCCTAGCTACTATAAAATATAATATATTATCTGTACTATCTATCTGACTTTAGAGCGGTAGTCGCTAACACGTTCTAATCCAAAATGGGGCGTGTTGGGTCGATCCTATCTCTTCAACCATGCTGTTTGAGAGGGTTATACACTTGTAAAGTTAAGATCTGCTTGAACATATGAATTAGGTTTGCAAATCCGCCTCAATCGTTTTCGTATTCTTTCCAACCTGCAAACAATATAGGCATTTAATTTTAAATTACACACGGAACACACTAAATATAAAGTGCGCTAAAAAAATATCTGCTTACTTGTCACTTAAAAAATATCGCAGTAAATGTAATATTGCTAATTTATTCATCCACGTGAATCAATATGGCTTAAAAAGCATTTTAGTTTTGGTAGTAAATGACACCTGTTAGGGCTGTTTTCGAATGCCATGCACTGATACTCATCTACGCCAAGTAATCAATGAGTTTTGTTTCCTATACAGGAAATGTTAGCTTGGGTTTTTTTTGTTTAATTGCTATTGAAATATAAATAGGACGTGATATTAGTAACGTTACTAATGGATTTTGTTGTGGGACCCCAAAAGCTTTTAACGGATGAATGTTATGCTTTCTATACGTTTATATTTATATAGTTTAAATACAATCAGGCGTATGAATGAAAGGTAGTGGTTACTTATTCTATCTATGTTAAGTGATGATAGCTAAATGATATTGTAATCATACAACATAACAATATAATATATAATTTTATATGTCAAACAGATCGTAAAATAATAATGACAACAAACTTATGTTTCTAGTCCCAACTTTATAAAGGTAAACTCGTACATGTAATATAAATCATTCCAAAAATAAATATTATTCTCATTTTCTAGGTGGCAGACTCGATACTGAGCCGTCAAGATAGGTTCCATCACGGTGCCAGATATCGTTCCGTCAAATCGATATGGAGGATGAGATTGTATTAGCTTGAATCTATCAGCACTTAATGAATTGAATAAATGAAGACAAAATAATTTTTAGTCCAAAACTCAAATTTGAGAGAATATTGCTACTCTCATGGACAGTTCTATGTTACTTACTCAAGAGTAAGTTCACCCAATATAGCTTGATAGCTTCAGTGCTTATGACAGATTAGTTAAGAATATTGTGCACAAAGAAGTTTTGGAGGCCCAAATTTTTTACAAAACAAGTTATGCTTGGTGGTAGTCGGTAGACTTGATACTCAGTCGTCTAGGTAGGTACCACCGCATTGCCAGAGATCGCCCCGTCAAATAAGAGTGCTATGTACTTTTGTGTTTCTGAATAAGGGCACTGGAGCTAGTAAAATTACCGAGAATAAGAGACCTAACACCTCGCACGTTTAATAGTAAACTGACCGAATAGTATTTTCGTCAAAATTGAGTTCTATAAAGCGGAAGGCTTCTCTTCATCATCATCATCATCATCATCATCATTACAGCCTAATTATGTCCACTGCTGAACGAAGCCTCCTAATATTCACGCGGACCGATCCCTTGCAGTTGACATCCATCTGCTACCCGCCACCTTAACCAGATCATCCGTCCATCTGGCTTCGGAAGGCTTCTCTTAGCGCCTTTTAACATTTCACAATCAAACTTCATCCATTTTTGACCAACTGGCTCCAATTTTGATGTTTCGGTCTTTTTCCCAATTAGTTGTTTCATCAATGTCTTTGCCAGAACACCGACTAATCTCAGTTTGCGTCAGGTATTTGAACAGTGAAAGTGTTACGGTTTTATGAAACGAAGACCGAATACGTTTAGAGATCACATTTTAAGACTTATTGATGATTTAGGCATTGTACCACAAAAACCTCTCGTTTTTTTAGTAACCAATTGTTTTTTAGGTGAGTTTTCTACTAAATATTACATATTAATCCCCTTGACACTATTTTTAATACAAAATGAGTCACTGTATTACTAAAACTCGTAGCGGTTTCTATGACACACTAGTACATTAGTCTTCATCGTAGTAAGTTTTAATGAGACCATGTAGTTTTTTACAAATTGCATTTTCAGTCACTTTTGTCTAAATATTATTGGAATTTGATACAGTTTTCTAATCTACAATATAAATTTAAACTTTAGGATAAAGGTGTCATCGTCAAGATCCAAAAGAATAGAAGACATAGTGCAGGCACAAGGACAAACACCCCCGGTGCAACAAATAAGAGATATTTTATGGGAAACTTAAGACATTAAGATTCACGTGCCCCACAAAGGCGCCATTATGCGCTGAATAATATATGACTAAGACCGTGGACTGGTCTGAACGAGGAGTCAACGTCAATGGAGAGTATATTTCTCATCTGCGTTTTACGGACGATATCGTCATCGTGGCAGAGTCATCGGAAAGCTTGCTGAGATGCTAAACAGCTTAAATGAATGTTCTCGACGAGTTGGGCTTGGCATTAATATGGACAAGACGAAAGTTATGATTAATAATCGTGTCATAGCACAACCGAGGACCGCGTCACTCTCGAGGTTGTGCGGGAGTATGTCTGCCGGGGCCAAACCATCCAACCTGGCCGGAATTGTTTCGAGAGGAGATTAGGGATTTAGTTAGGCTGGGTGGCATTCGGTAAACTTCGTCATATCTTAACGTCAACGATTCCGCAATGCTAAAAGACGAAAGTCATACGCAGCTGAGACATGGACACTGACTGCGGGATTTCACAAGTTCAAAGTCACTCGACGCGCAATGGAGCGAGCTATACTTGGGGTCTCTCTTAGGGATAATATCAGAAATGATTTAATCCGTAAGAGAACTAAAGTTACTGACATAGCTCGCCGGATCAGCAAGTGGCAGTGGGCTGATCACGTATGTCGCAGAACCGATGGCCGTTGGAGCAGACGAGTTCTGGAGTGGAGACCGCGACTTGTCAAGCGTAGCATAGGACGCCCTCCGGTCCGATGGACCGATGACTTGCGAAAGGTCGCTGGTGGAGGCTGCATGAGGAAAGGGGAGGACCGTGATATCTGGTGAAAAAGAGACCTATTCCAGCAGTGGACTGCGATAGGATGAAGAGAAGAGAAAACCTAGAACCCGTGGCGAGAATCACGTGCTATTCAATAACGGACAGCCAAAAATTACAGAAGAAGCCAGAGTTCTTGATTTCACTGAAAATGGTTTAGCATATTATGCTAATAGAGATGAAGAAGAAAAGGCGGAAACAGAGAGAAGATAACGCAAGCGTAATGATGTATAATGGAAACAAAATAAAGCAAAAGCCTGAGGAATTTAGGAAATACCTACAAAAACAAGAAAACATAGTAATTGTTGTAATATGTTGCATTTAGTATTGGTTTAATTAGTTTTTATTTTCTAATGTGAAGAAACTTTTTTGTTAAGATGATTAAAACTACATACCTACTGTTGATTTTTGTTACGAAGATGTTTTGTAATGATTAAAAAGTCTTATGTCAAAAACGTATTTAATTTATTTTGCAATAAACGGGCTAAAAATAAATTGGGTCTATAAATGTACATCAAACTTTTGTAATAAATAGACTAATTATAAATTGAGTCCATACTATCATATATTTTTTTAATAATACATGGACTAATTAATAAATAACACGTCTGCCCAAAAACAATTTTGTTATATATTTAAAAGACAAGGACTATGATCTATGTTTAATTTTCAAACATTTTATTTTGTATTATAATTGTTTACATACAAATAAAGTTGTAGATAGTCATATATAACTCTTTGGTTTTCAAAGAAAAATATAAAGGTTATGAAACAGGTCCTGTTGTCTTGGTTTCGGGCTCAGTTGCGCGTTGATAGAGAATGATAATTGTTTATCATCATCAGCTCATTAAACGTCCCCACCGAGGGGCACGAGCCTACCCGTATAGGGTGATTAGGCCTTAGTCGTCCACGCGGGCCCAGTGCGGATTGGACGACTTCAGACACAACTCTCTCGTCTCTCGTAGGCGTGCATGAAGGTTTCCTCACGATGTTTTCCTTCACCGTAAGAGCGTCGGATAACGTACATATATTTTCGAAAATTCGAAAACACATTGGTACGTGTCGGGATTTGAACCTCAGCCCTCCTGGTAGGAAGGCGACAGTCCACACCACTGAGCCACCGACGCTCTCGTTTATCAGTTGGTGGTATTTTTCAATACCGCTCTGCCATGGTCAGGCGTGTCACTTACCATCAGGTGAGCGTGTTCACGGAGCTATACAATTAGTAACATAAAAAAAGAATTATTAAATACCAGAGGTCTTTTTGCTCGCTTTGACACGTGCTGAGGTTGGAATCTGTTAACCACCATTAAAATGTCTCTGGTTATCACCAATTTGTGTTTAATTATTTGTAGCTATTTTTTCTGTTTGTTTATTAATTTGTAACTTATGTGTGGTTATGGTTGCTAAATGTTTTACTTTCTTAATATTGAAGAATTCAATGCGTGTGTAAGAAATCTCCGAGATGATTTTCCGGAGGACGAGCGTCGTTATGCGATCGTAAACAAATCTTTATGGGGTCGACGAAAGGCTATTGCGTGCTGTTTCATAGAATTCTAGCTTTTGCCCGCAGCTTCACTTGCGTTAGATTTTGGGTAACACGGTTTCCTTTTATTGTTTTTTTTTATCATCTATAGGCAGACATTTGACCGCCATCTCACCTGATGGTAAGTGATGATGCGGCCGAGGATGGATCATGCCTGCCTAGAAACAGCCTATTCACTCTTCCCTTGAAGACGGCCAGGTTTTAATGATCGGGGTTGAATTATATTTTCGTAACCTTTTCCTGGTTACGAAAATATATTTTTTTTTACGCTGCTGTAGATAATATTATACTTCTTTCGATCGATTTTTACCTTATTTTAAAAACTGCGAAATGTCCCATATAAATTTTCCCCCCTCTTTTTAGGCATTGGAGGCCGATGCAAGATTTTTTTGTTAGTGTCAAATAGCCAACATACCAATTTTTAGCTTTCGAACTTAAAATTGCAGTAACCGCTTTCCATTTTTGGAAAGAGTGGGTTTAAAATTAAACAAAAATGAAGCCCATAGACGTTTCCATGTCTCATCCTTTCTATCACCAAATCAAATTTAATCAAATTCCCTTTAGTTGAAAGCCGTATAGGCGTAACAAGTGTAATAAACAGACAGACAGAGCTACTTTCGCATTTATAATATTAACTTAGTATGGATAACTTAGTATGGAGAGCGTCGGTGGCTCAATGGTGTGGACTGTCTCGTTCCTACCAGGAGGGCTGAGGTTCAAATCCCGCCACGTACCAATGTGTTTTCGAATTTTTGAAAATATATGTACGTTATCCGACGCTCTTACGGTGAAGGAAAACATCGTGAGGAAACCTTCATGCACGCCTGCGAAAAGATTCGAAGGTTGTGTGTGAAGTCGTCCAATCCGCACTGGGCCCGCGTGGACGACTAAGGCCTAATCACCCTATACGGGTAGGCTTGTGCCCCTCAGTGGGGACGTTTAATAAGCTGACGATGATGATGATGATGGATAACCTATGGAGCATAGATAGTGTTCGGAATAAAGCTATCAACTCAATTGTTCCTTGCAGAGATGTGACGAAATTACAGTAAAATTGGTGGCGTCTTGCCAAAACAATTTGAATATGAGTTATTTCGTCTGTTTACTGTCTGTTTTAAGACCTAATGAGAAAAAATGCAAGCATAATAACATTGAAATAAAATAAACAATGTAGGTGGAAAGTAATTTTTCGTACTTTCTAAAGTAAAACAATAATAATTAATTATTAATTAAGTAGCTAGCAAGTGGATTATGTAATAAAATTTTCTAATTATTACTTTAGGTTTATTAAAGTAAAATTCAACGTTATAGAAAATGTAATTTGTCTTNATAGTGTGGGCAAGTCCATTTTTAAAGTACATTAATTGTCAAAAAATTGTTAAACAGAAGGAAAACACACAATTTAAAGGAACTTTTGATATTAACCATCTGAATAAACGCAACATTTAATATGGTTGAGTACGGAAATTCACAAACTATGCATACTAATTACTGAGGCGTGACGTCATAACTAGGTAGCCTTTGTATGAAGCGTTTTTGGGGAAGTCCATTAATGTGTTTTTAGAATTAAAAAATCTCTGTGAGTTTTAATGTTACGGAGTAATTTTTTTACCAAGGTTCTATTATAATGCTGTCCATGGATATAATAGCAGAAAAAAAATTGTCATTCCCTATTGCCTATTTCAGTGGTATGAACAGAGATTTTAAGTAGGGTATGCAATGAGAGTGACACGGACAAAAACAATAAATAATTTTCATTTTTGTCAAATTGAGTGCTTTTGATGACAGCAGATCGCCTTTGGTTATAAATCTGTAGAGACAAATGGGGGATAAGTGGGTATCGTTTAATATGTTGGCGATTTTTCGGTTGTCTGACGCACAATATGCACTGCTTTTTGCATAATGGGTGCACGTCACTGCCTATTTCACACCAGCATTACCTATTGGTCCATACTATTTGTATGGACCTCAGTGTAGTTAATAACTTTTGACGTAAAATTTGTGTAACGGTATCAAGTTATTTTCACTGCCTGTCTGACTCTCAAGCCTGGAGTATAACAATACTAAATGCATTACTGTTGTGGTGGTAAAAGGTGAATAATGAAATTGAGATACCCGTGCAGTCTCCATAGTATCTCTCAAGTGACTCTTAGTTACTCTTAGTGAGTGTTACTACAGAGACACCGTTATATTGCTAAGCTCTTCTAAATTATATTTTGCCTTTTTTCCTGTCAAGGGTATCAAGAGAGTACGATTGTGAATTCTACATATTTCTCCCTCTCTCTTTAACTTTTAGCAGGTTACAGTAATAGTACCTATAGTCAAATATCAAAACCATTTATTTCAAATTAGGCTTACAAAAAGCACTCATGAATAGTAGTAGTAGTACTAATATGAGAAACTCAAATATTGACTTTATTAAATAAATGTATTTAAGCTCTCGAGCTACTTGTATTACATATCGAAATTTGATGAAAATGTATAACGATTACAAAATCTACGAACGGTTGACTTTTCAACCGTTCACATCTTTCTTGTTCAGGTTGCCCCTTGATAAGGTAACTTCCACAAGTTTCGTTTCGTTTGACTTATTTGACAAGTTGAGATAAGCCGGTAAGACCTCGGTGTTTTCATGTTATTTGTAGGCGTAACAAACTTTGGCTTGCCCGAAATTGTTTGTACAGTCCAGTGTTTTCGTTATATTAGTGTCTTAAAGTACAATAACATGACCTAAGGTGTAGAGTAGAATTAATGTGAAAATTTGTGTATAGTAGACTTTATTTATTTATTTTAAAACCTTTAACGCACACTATAACATAATGTACAAAGGTAAACTTAATGCCGAGTGGCATTCTCTGCCAGTTAAACCTTTGGGCATACTGAAAGAAAACAAAATGGCGCGGCGGAGACAACTTTAGTAATTATTTTTTTTGAATAGATGTTTTGAACTTTACGCATACTTTTTTAAGCAGACTGAGTCAATATATACAATTGAGTATATATTATGGGTACCCACCCACTGGATGCAGATAGCTTTCGACAGGTCGGCGTGGAAGTTATTAGGGGAGGCCTATGTTCAGCAGTGGACATTATGTGGCTGAAATGATGATGATGAAGATGATATATTATGTCTCGAGTCGTGGGTGTTACAAGGTCTACCATAAACCCACGACCCATTTGGTGTAACGGTTGAGACGTAATATTTACTGACATACAGCGCCGTCTAGTCCCAAACTAAGCATTTAGCCTGTAATATACAAAAATTATATGTGTATCGTAATAAATCTAACAAAGTTTGGTTGTGGCTTTGTTTTTCATTAAGGACTTTGGTATATTCAAGGTCAGAGTGACCAGGTACTAACTAAGATATACGCAGCCTATATTAACATACTAGATATCTCGAGCGATCCATTAAAAACCCACACAACAAAATTTCAGAGGCTGGATAACCCTTTTTATTGGGCGAAATTTAATTCACAATGGGCACTAAAAGCCTGCTAAAGATTTATGATTTCAGCGGAAACCCTGATTACGGGACATCCTATTCAATTTATTGGTGATTTTAATCCAAGGGAAGCACTTCGTATTAAGTGCTTCGAAAAGTACCGGCGTTTATTGGGTATAATTACCTTAATACAGATCATTGAGCGTCGATAGCTCATTGGTGTCGACTGTTGCCTCCCGATTTGGGTATAGGTTCTAATCCCGCACGTACCACTGTGTTTTTTTCGAATTTTCGAAAACAGACAACACGCTCTTACGGTGTTGGATAACACCGTGAGGAAACCTGCGCACGCCTACGAAGAGATTGAATTCAGACGGCCGATCCGCACTGGGCCCGCGTGGACGATTAAGGCCTATACACCCTTTACGGGCAGGCTCGTGCTCCTCGGTGGAGACATACATGAGCTGATGATGAATACAGATTAAGACAGTGGATTTTTTTTGTAAGGAATTTCTTTATGAATGGACTTCTAACTCTCTTTAACTATCATAGTCCGCTGCTAGACATAGGTCTACCTGATTTTAGATTTACTGCTCTGTATGAATGAATTTATAGATCAATAAATATTTCTAGACACTCACACGGAGTCATCTAGACCCATTTTTTTAAAGTTCACAAACATTGTACAAACATAAGCTAATAATTACTGCACAGGGATCGAACCCAGAACCCTTGGTGTAGTAGCTGACTTCACCACCAGTTCTGTGCCAATATTATCTTCATATTGGTTCTTTACATATATATGACATTGGTGCTATCTGAATATTCAAATGACTCCGAACTCGTTAGTCTCTCATGTAAGTCTCTCAAAGCTGAATGTAAATTTTTCAATAAAGGTTTCAATTGTTCGGGTCACTCTTTATATTCATGGCCATATTGTAACTCTCGGGAAGCTTGTAAAAAAGGGTCAAAAATGTTTGTTACAAAAGAGTCAGTTTACAAATTATTTATACATACCCACAGATTTCCCAATACAGGAGATGGGGCAAGCCGCGTTTAAAGTGCGACAACTGTAAGCTCAACGAGCATACACTGGCTACCAGTTTACGCTCTGTGAGACGAGTCAAGACGCACGAATATTAGAAGAAATTACCGTTTTTTTTTCAAAATGCTATCCTGTGCAATTGTAACATGCCATCATCGCAAATGAATCAGAAAAATTTACAACGAAATGTAATAACTTTCACAGGTAAGAACCGAAAAGAATTGCGACACTGGGACTGCCTATAAACTTGGCGGCTTGTCCAGTCTAATTAATTCTGATGTTTCTTGTTCATACCTATATGCCGACCTTTAACCAGAATAGACTGATGATTTGTTACAGACGCCCGCAAACGCCCCTAACGATTCGAGTCCCACTCTGGACGTCCTTAGGCTCGTTGTGTAATTTTATGGCCTGAGAGCCATCTCCGCTCGCCAATTGCCCGTGTGGAGCTGTAAAGGCCATCCGCTGCCAAGACAGTAGCAGATCAGTTCAAAAAGAAATAGACAACACAAGTCGACTTTGCAAATTGAAGCGTAAGTTGGCTTATCATAATTATTCATATATACTAAATATCTGAAAACGTTCAATCGTCAAAAGATTATAGAGGAAAATATACTTGTTCATGTTAACAACCGTCTATATCAGTGACTTGTCAATTGTGTGCTATCGTACAAAAATAACCTAATTTTATTTTCATCTCCGTTTTGCGAATGCCTCAAAGCGTTAGTTAAAAATAGGTAACACGTTTCAATACTGCGTCAGACACTATTGCATGCGGCTGAGTGGAAACGAAAAATACCCGCGGATTAATCTTTTGCTTTTTTGATCCCGTCAGTAAAAGGTTAGAGACGCAACGGAATTCATTTTCTTAAATTTACGTAGACTCTACCATAGCTGGAAACGTTCGGCTGTGTGACCCGAGTATTCGTGGGTTCCATTCACGCGCGGGAAACATGACTGTACGAATTTTCCGAGTTTGCTTAAGAGATTGCAGGCTAAATCACTTGAATGTCCGAAAAAGAAAAGATGATTCTGCGCTTCGGAAGGACACGTTAAAACCGACGGTTACCGGCTATAATCTAATGTGATAGTCGTAAACGCGTCGGTGGCTCAATAGTGTGGACTGTTGCCCTCCTACCGGGAGGGCTCAGGTTCAAAATCCCGCCACGTACCAATGTGATTTCGAAATTCCCGAATTATATGTGCCCGCATCCAAGCTTCATGCTGAAGAAAACAGCATGAGGGACACCTGCACTCGCCTGCGAAGTGATTCAAAGTTGTGTGTGAAGTCGTCCAACCCGCACTGGCTCGCGTGGGCGACTAAGGCCTATGCAACCTATACGGGTAGGTTCGTGCCCCTCGGTGGGATGTTTAATGAGCTGAGATGATGGTGAGTCAACACCTACCAATGCGCATTGGGCACGCGTGGTGGTTGACGGCCACAGATTCCCAATACAGGGAGAGGGGCAAGCCGCGTTTTTTAAGTGCGACAAATGTAAGCTCAACGAGCATACTTGTCGCACTTAAAAACAAGTCAGACGCACGAAGAAATTACCGTTTTTCCCAAAATGCCATCCTGTGCAATTGTAACATGCCACCATCGCAATGATCAGTAAATTACCAAGAAATATCATAACTTTCACAGGTAAGAACCGAAAAGAAATTGCGACACTGGACTGCTTTTAAACTTGGCGGCCTTGCTCCAGTCTAATTGTATATTCAGATGTCTCTGTGTTGACGGCCCAATCTCACCATAATATGCTACGCGGGAAGTCCATGCCCTGCAGTCAGCCGTTTAGGCTGGTGATAATATTTAATTTTAAATAAAAAATGCTAGTGGATTGCAATGTTTAAAACAGACATTTTCTTGAATAATAAATAAATGATAATAATTATCCACTGACATCACACAGCGCCATCTAGCCCCAAACTAGGCATGGCCTGTATATGAAAACTAAACAACGGATAAACGTACTTATATACATTTTTTTAAATACATAGAAAACACCCAGACCACTACAAACAGACATGTTCTTGCATACGGCCCGGGAATCGAACCCGGACCCTAAGTGTAATAGCTGATGTCTTTTTTTTATGAACAAGAGGCAAACGAGCATACGGTTACCTGATGGTAAGTGACACCGCCCCATAGACATTTGCAAGACCTCAGGTCCCCAGAAATGCGTTGCCGGCCTTTTAAAAGTGTGTACGCTCTTTTTTTATGGACGCAAACCAATCAATTAATTTGTCTCAACCATTACACCAGATGGGCTGTCAAAAATGTGGGAGCTATAGCACTTCGGCACCAACGGGCTGGATCGAACGAAAGGAAAGTAAACAACAGCTCACAGAACACTGTCGTGTATCACTGCGAGTGTAATGTTTCGTCGAGTAGTGACGTTATCGGAAACTCAAAAATCCCCTCTTCGCCTTTCCTTTGTTTTCTTTTCCCTTACCCTTTAACGGTCGCCAAAGTAAACGTTACTCCTATGGAATCACAAGTACCCATGACTTGATAGATCCTGCGTCCCCTATGAGGCATTCCACGGTGTCTCTCCAACTCGACCGGTTTTTTAGTTGTACTCCTAACTATGAGTCGTTTGCTCCGTACTGCAACGGAAATGAAATAGAGGAATATCCCCTATTTTACATATAGCCAGACTGATTGGTGGAAAAAATTGCTGACTGACATAAGATTGACTGAGACTGAGATTTTTGATTGTTTTCAGCATAAGAGCGGCTAATGGTTATATTATGAGATATGTTGTCCACACTACTAACTACTACGTACTTCGCTCTTCGTTCGCTCTTGAGTAGAACACAAGATTGCCGGCGCACCCATCGGTCCGCCTTATATTCCTATCCACCCGCTGATCTTGAAGCGTCGACGTCAATCTACATAGTTCGCAAAATATCTAGAACATGCTAGACTCTTTGCTATTTGACAATTCGCATGTCATACTCTATGGTGGGACTAACGTCACATATTAGCCGCCATATTTAATGTCATTTTAATTACGTCAATTCGTAACAATATTCAATTAAATTCGTGAATATAAAGTTGCCCAGACCACGGTATCTAATAATTCGGTAGACATATGCCAAATAAATCCAACTGTTTGTGATTAAGATATAGGGTTAACCTCATTAAATATCGTGAGCATTTTTAGCCTTTGGTTGTGAATTGTCGGTTTCGACGCTTGTAAAAGTACTTGTCAAAACTCCAATGCACTGCGTTATTGTGCTGCATTTTTTTCCTTCTCGACAACATTCCATCAAATCATGCTGGCTGCTTAGTCGAAAGTTCAAAATACAGATTAAAATAATATTTTTATATGAAACGTGCAAAATTTCTTCGAAGGTTTGCGCAGGTTTCTTAATGTATTCCTTCCCCGTAAGAGCGTCGAATAAACAAACACATAATTTTGAAGATTCGAATTTCGTATTTTTTGCTTTCGAATTTCCCGCCACGTATCAATGTCTTTTAAAGGCATTGGTACGCAGCGGGAATTGAACCTGCGCCCTCCAGATCGGACGGCAACAGTGCACACCATGGAGCCACCTTGGACGCTCTATTTTAGACTTGCCACTAGGTGAATCGTTTACTTGTTTGCTTACCCAACAAATAAAAAATGCATTTTGTAAAAAAAATATGAATATTTGAATTGCATTATCCACCATCGTTTACTCACGTGTTCTGTCTCTATTTTTATGAATGGTCGAGTCAATGGACGTGCTGTTTACTATTCATTTGTATATCTTTTCATATCAATAACAACTCAAAGAAGTTAGCGATCAATGCCTCTCGCGAAGGGTAATGTTAACAAACTACGAATTACGCTGAGTCTTGAAGTACGTGTTTGATGAGTCAGTTGTAAATTCAACGGTCAGGATTGTTCGAAATTAGGATACTCAGTGGATTTTGAATCTTCGTTGATAATAGCAAAGATCTATTGTAACATAGATTTTACAAAAGACTTACGTCTTTTTGTTAGTAAGTTAAAATGGCAATTGATGCCTCCAAAGTTTATGCTATGATACCTAGAATTTTATATTACGGTGAAGGTTTGCTTATAAGGTCAAACCGGAATAGTCGCCTTGGAATAGGTACGTAATCATAACAGACAGTCCACCTGCTAGGTATTATAGACAATTGCCTATTTTCAGTGGTATGAACAGAGATTTTAAGTAGGATATGCAATGAGAGTGACACGGGCAAAAACAATAAATAATTTTCGTTTTGTCAAATTGAGTGCTTTTGATGACAGCAGATCGCCTATGGTTATAAATCTGTAGAGACAAATGGGGGGATAAGGGGTATCGTTTAATATGTTGGCGATTTTTCGGGTTGTCTGGACGCACAATATGCACTGCTTTTTTGCATAATGGAGTGCACGTCACTGCCTATTTCACACCAGCATTACCTATTGGTCCATACTATTGTATGGACCTCAGTGTAGTTAATAACTTTTGACGTAAAAATTTTGTAACGGTATCAAGTTATTTCACTGCCTGTCTGACTCTCAAGCCTGGAGTATAACAATACTAAATGCATTACTGTTGTGTTGGTAAAAGGTGAATAATGAAATTGAGATACCCGTGCAGTCTCCATAGTATCTCTCAAGTGACTCTTAGTTACTCTTAGTGAGTGTTACTAGAGAGATACCGTTATATTGCTAAGCTCTTTTAAATTATATTTTGCCTTTTTCCTGTCAAGGGTATCAAGAGAGTACGATTGTGAATTCTACATATTTCTCCCTCTCTCTTTAACTTTTAGCAGGTTACAGTAATAGTACCAGTAGTCAAATATCAAAACCATTTATTTCAAATTAGGCTTATAAAAAGCACTCATGAATAGTAGTAGTAGTACTAATATGAGAAACTCAAATATTGACTTTATTAAATAAATGTATTTAACCTCTCGAGCTACTTGTATTCCATATCGAAATTTGATGAAAATGTATAACGATTACAAAATCTACGAACGGTTGACTTTTCAACCGTTCACATCTTTCTTGTTCAGGTTGCCCCTTGATAAGGTAACTTCCACAAGTTTCGTTCGTTTGACTTATTTGACAAGTTGAGATAAGCCGGTAAGACCTCGGTGTTTTCATGTTATTTGTAGGCGTAACAAACTTTGGCTTACCCGAAAATGTTTGTACAGTCCAGTGTTTTCGTTATATTAGTGTCTTAAAGTACAATAACATGACCTAAGGTGTAGAGTAGAATTAATGTGAAAATTTGTGTATAGTAGACTTTATTTATTTATTTTAAAAAAAGACAAACTTAATGCCGAGTGGCATTCTCTGCCAGTTAACCTTTGGGCATACAGAAAGAAAACAAAATGGCGCGGCGAGACAACTTTAGTAATTATGTTTTTTAAATAGATGTTTTGAACTTTACGCAGACTTTTTTAAGCAGACTGAGTCAATATATACAATTGATTATATATTATGCGGGTACCCACTGGATGCAGATAGCTTTCGACAGGTCGGCGTGGAAGTTATTGGAGGAGGCCTATGTTCAGCAGTGGACATTATGTGGCTGAAATGATGATGATGAAGATCATATATTATGTCTCGAGTCGTGGGTGTTACAAGGTCTACCATAAACCCACGACGACACATTTGGTGTAATGGTTGAGACGTCGGCTCTTACACCGAGAGTTCCGGGTTCGATCCCCGGGCAGTACAAAGATTTGTGTGCACGAACATGTCTGCAATAATAAATATTTACTGACATACACACAACGTCATCTAGTCCCAAACTAAGCATTTAGCCTGTAATATACAAAAATTATATGTATATCGCAAAAAATCTAACAAAGTTTGGTTGTGGCTTTGTTTTTCATTAAGGACTTTGGTATATTCAAGGTCAGAGTGACCAGGTATTTTTAGATATACGTGTATCATTAAGACCTAGTCATCGCTTACCACGGGGCCAGACTGAGGGTAAACTTTAATTCATAAAAGGTAAACAAACAAAGGGAAAACCTACTCTGTGAGGGTGTGTGTGTGGGTGCGCGTGTGTGTGTATGTTTAGTATTTTCCGAACCTAACTAAGATATACGCAGCCTATATTAACATACTAGATATCTCGAGCGATCCATTAAAAACCCATACAACAAAATTTCAGAGGCTGGATAACCCTTTTTATTGGGCGAAATTTAATTCACAATGGGCACTAAAAGCCTGCTAAAGATTTATGATTTCAGCGGAAACCCTGATTACGGGACATCCTATTCAATTTATTGGTGATTTTAATCCAAGGGAAGCACTTCGTATTAAGTGCTTCGAAAAGTACCGGCGTTTATTGGGTATAATTACCTTAATACAGATCATTGAGCGTCGATAGCTCATTGGTGTCGACTGTTGCCTCCCGATTTGGGTATAGGTTCTAATCCCGCACGTACCACTGTGTTTTTTTCGAATTTTCGAAAACAGACAACACGCTCTTACGGTGTTGGATAACACCGTGAGGAAACCTGCGCACGCCTACGAAGAGATTGAATTCAGACGGCCGATCCGCACTGGGCCCGCGTGGACGATTAAGGCCTATACACCCTTTACGGGCAGGCTCGTGCTCCTCGGTGGAGACATACATGAGCTGATGATGAATACAGATTAAGACAGTGGATTTTTTTTGTAAGGAATTTCTTTATGAATGGACTTCTAACTCTCTTTAACTATCATAGTCCGCTGCTAGACATAGGTCTACCTGATTTTAGATTTACTGCTCTGTATGAATGAATTTATAGATCAATAAATATTTCTAGACACTCACACGGAGTCATCTAGACCCATTTTTTTAAAATTCACAAACATTGTACAAACATAAGCTAATAATTACTGCACAGGGATCGAACCCAGAACCCTTGGTGTAGTAGCTGACTTCACCACCAGTTCTGTGCCAATATTATCTTCATATTGGTTCTTTACATATATATGACATTGTGCTATCTGAATATTCAAATGACTCCGAACTCGTTAGTCTCTCATGTAAGTCTCTCAAAGCTGAATGTAAATTTTTCAATAAAGGTTTCAATTGTTCGGGTCACTCTTTATATTCATGGCCATATTGTAACTCTCGGGAAGCTTGTAAAAAAGGGTCAAAAATGTTTGTTACAAAAGAGTCAGTTTACAAATTATTTATACATACCCACAGATTTCCCAATACAGGAGATGGGGCAAGCCGCGTTTAAAGTGCGACAACTGTAAGCTCAACGAGCATACACTGGCTACCAGTTTACGCTCTGTGAGACGAGTCAAGACGCACGAATATTAGAAGAAATTACCGTTTTTTTTTCAAAATGCTATCCTGTGCAATTGTAACATGCCATCATCGCAATGAATCAGTAAATTTACCAAGAAATGTAATAACTTTTCACAGGTAAGAACCGAAAAAAAATTGCGACACTGGGACTGCCTATAAACTTGGCGGCTTGTCCAGTCTAATGTATATTCTGATGTCTGTGTACATACCTATATGCCGACCTTTAACCAGATGGACTGATGATTTGGTTACAGACGGCCCCGCAACGCCCTAAGCCGAGTTCGAGTCCCACTCTGGGACGTCCTTAGGCTCGTTGTGTAAATTTTATGGCTGAGAGCCATCTCCGCTCGCCAATTGCCCGGTGGAGCTGTAAAGGCCATCCGCTGCCAAGAACAGTAGTCAGTTCAAAAAGAAATAGCACAACACAAGTCGACTTTGCAAAATTCAAGCGTAAGGTTGGCTTAATCATAATTTATTCATATTGACATAAATATCTGAAAACGTTTCAATCGTCAAAAGATTATTAGAGGAAAATATACTTGTTCATGTTATTACAACCGTCTATATCAGTGACTTGTCAAAGTGTTGCTATCGTACAAAAATAACCCTATATTTTTATTTTCATCTCCGTTTTTGCGAATGCCTCAAAGCGTTATGTTAAAAATAGGTAACACGTTTTCAATACTGCGTCAGACATATTGCATGCGGCTGAGTGGAAACGAAAAATACCCGCGGATTAATCCTTTGCTGTTTGATCCCGTCAGTAAAAGGTTAGAGACGCAACGGGAATTCATGTTTTAAATTTTTACTGTAGTCTACCATAGCTGGAACGTTCGGCTGTGTGACCCGGAGTTCGTGGGTTCCATTCACGCGCGGAAACATGACTGTACGATTTTTCCGAGTTTGCTTAAGAGATTGCAGGCTAAATCACTTGAATGTCCGAAAGATGATTCTGCGCTTCGGAGGACACGTTAAACCGACGGTACCGGCTATAATCTTAATGTGATAGTCGTAAACGCGTCGGTGGCTCAATAGTGTGGACTGTTGCCCTCCTACCGGGAGGGCTCAGGTTCAAATCCCGCCACGTACCAATGTGATTTCGAATTCCCGAAATTATATGTGCGTCATCCGAAGCTCTCATGCTGAAGATAAACAGCATGAGGACACCTGCACTCGCCTGCGAAGTGATTCAAAGGTTGTGTGTGAAGTCGTCCAACCCGCACTGGGCTCGCGTGGGCGACTAAGGCCTATGCAACCTATACGGGTAGGTTCGTGCCCCTCGGTGGGGATGTTTAATGAGCTGATGATGATGAGTCATAAACACCTACCAATGCGCATTGGGCACGCGTGGTGGTTGACGGCCACAGATTCCCAATACAGGAGATGGGGCAAGCCGCGTTTTTAAGTGCGACAAATGTAAGCTCAACGAGCATACATTTGTCGCACTTAAAAACAAGTCAAGACGCACGAAGAAATTACCGTTTTTTCCCAAAATGCCATCCTGTGCAATTGTAACATGCCATCATCGCAATGAATCAGTAAATTTACCAAGAAATATCATAACTTTTCACAGGTAAGAACCGAAAAGAAATTGCGACACTGGGACTGCTTTTAAACTTGGCGGCTTGTCCAGTCTAATTGTATATTCGGATGTCTGTGTTGACGGCCCAATCTCACCATAGATATGCTACGCGGGAAGTCCAATGCCCTGCAGTCAGCCGTTTTAGGCTGGTGATAATATTTAAATAAAAAAATGAAACTAGTGGATTGCAATGTTAAAACAGACATTTTCTTTGAATAATAAATAAATGATAATAATTATCCACTGACATTCACACAGCGCCATCTAGCCCCAAACTAGGCATTGGCCTGTAATATGAAAACTAAACAACGGATAAACGTACTTATATACATTTTTTTTAAATACATAGAAAACACCCAGACCACTACAAACAGACATGTTCTTGCATACGGCCCGGGAATCGAACCCGGAACCCTAAGTGTAATAGCTGATGTCTTTTTTTTATTGAACAAGAGGCAAACGAGCATACGGTTCACCTGATGGTAAGTGACACCGCCGCCCATAGACATTTGCAAGACCTCAGGTCCCAGAAATGCGTTGCCGGCCCTTTAAAAGTGTGTACGCTCTTTTTTTATGGACGCAAACCAATCAATTAATTTGTCTCAACCATTACACCAGATGGGCTGTCAAAAATGTGGGAGCTATAGGCACTTCGGCACCAACGGGCTGGATCGAACGAAAGGAAAGTAAACAACAGCCTCACAGAACACTGTCGTGTATCACTGCGAGTGTAATGTTTCGTCGAGCTAGTGACGTTATCGGAAACTCAAAATCCCCTCTTCGCCTTTCCTTTGTTTTCTTTTCCCTTACCCTTTTAACGGTCGCCAAAGTAAACGTTACTCCTATGGAATCACAAGTACCCATGACTTGATAGATCCTGCGTCCCCTATATGAGGCATTCCACGGTGTCTCTCCAACTCGACCGGTTTTTAGTTGTACTCCTAACTATGAGTCGTTTGCTCCGTTACCTGCAACGGAAATGAAATAGAGGAATATCCCCTATTTTACATATAGCCAGACTGATTGGTGGAAAAAATTGCTGACTGACATAAGATTGACTGAGACTGAGATTTTTGATTGTTTTCAGCATAAGAGCGGCTAATGGTTATATTATGAGATATGTTGTCCAACACTACTACTTACTACTACGTACTTCGCTCTTCGTTCGCTCTTGAGTAGAACACAAGATTGCCGGCGCACCCATCGGTCCGCCTTATATTCCTATCCACCCGCTGATCTTGAAGCGTCGACGTCAATCTACATAGTTCGCAAAATATCTAGAACATGCTAGACTCTTTGCTATTTGACAATTCGCATGTCATACTCTATGGTAGACTAATGTCACATATTAGCCCCGATATTTAATGTCATTTTAATTACGTAAATTCGTAACAATATTCAATTAAATTCGTGAATATAAAGTTGCCCAGACCACGGTATCTAATAATTCGGTAGACATATGCCAAATAAATCCAACTGTTTGTGATTAAGATATAGGGTTAACCCATCTGAGCAAGTTACGGGTTAGTTTGGGGCCGGTCAGGCTTATTGTGGATTTAAATTTGAACGCATTGCATATGTAATAATGCAAATAGTGGGAACGAGACCATCTTTTGGCACTACGCTATTATGGGATGAAGAAACATCAATTTAGGGAGGTATTATCATAGGTCTTTAACTTAAGACATGGGTTCCATTGTGTATGAGTTTGGTAGATAGTATTTTTTTACAATTTGTCATTACAAAAAAATTCGACTTCATTTTGTCGAATTAAGTTTTAACAAGTATAAATCTGCCGTCGGTCCCGGCTTCTGTCTATGGATAATATTCGTTAAAATTAAAAATAAAAGAGTTCAATATTTTATTAAAAAAAAACATTAGGTAAAAGTTAAAATACCAATGGGAAGCTGGGGGCGGATCGCTAGTTTTTATTTGTTTAATAAACCTTTTATTTATTGGCAAGTTAAGTTAATCGATTAAACCAGAGTGCTGCATTTAACAGCAGCTGTTAACCCCATTTTCCTCTCCTAAGAGTTCAGTGACATATTTAAGTACCCGATCGGCTGCCCCAGTGCGTCGTAAATAATTTTATTGCACCAAGCCGAACGATGAAACTATGACAATAATATTAAACGGTCCTTTTATTTATGACCGCTTTATTTGATTTTAGCTCTTCTCATAATAGGTTTGGTGTTTTTTTTACTGTTACTTTATGTATATTATATTTATTAAAAGCTTAATTTATATAAAGTTTCATTTATAACAAGCTAATTATATAA
The DNA here is from genome assembly GCA_019425675.1 of Leucinodes orbonalis. Taxonomy (NCBI): domain Eukaryota; kingdom Metazoa; phylum Arthropoda; class Insecta; order Lepidoptera; family Crambidae; genus Leucinodes; species Leucinodes orbonalis. The sequence goes on from PQWD01014847.1 coordinate 87,113, forward strand.
TTCGTCGAAATGCTTACAACGTAAAGCGTTATTTCATTCGGTTGTGTATGATCAATGCGCTTAGTTAAACGAACGTGATACACAATCACGAAGAAACGACATCCAAAATATTTCCAAGTATGATTTAAGTAAGTGACATTGCCTCGACTTGTTTAATTTTACGCTACTGACATGTCAAGGTATACTTTACGAGTAAGTATATTGAAATGACATGGCTACGACATGACCTAGATTTGTCGATCGATCCAGACCTTACTAAACGGCGGGTCGTTAACCTACCTGGGGCCATAGTGTCTATCAGATGCGGCCTTGGGCTGAATTTTACCTGGATCTGTTTATATCGAGGAGATGTAGTTCTTATATATTAGAGTTCTATTCGCACGTAATTATACGTTATGTAAGTAATTTGTTATACGTTTCCTATTCAACCTATCGCAGTCCACTACTGGACATTAGGTCTCCCCAATTTTGTGCCAGATATCCCGGTCCTCCGCTTTTCTCATCCAGCCTCCACCAGCGACAAGTTAGTCCATCGGGCCGGAGAGCGTCCTACGTTACGCTTGCCAAGACAACACAGTTACGAATGGGGGATTCGCTGAGTTTCTTGCTGATTTTTTCTTAGTTTAAGATGTTATGCAAACAGAAATAGTTTGATTACTCCGGAGATCATAGATTAATGAATAATGAACTTTTTCCAGATTATCTAAGATATTATAGGCTAAATCAACTGACTGGATAAAGATAAAATTCAATCCATGTTTTTGAGGTCCTATTAAACCGTGGTTCCTGGACGCTATTATGGCATTTCTCGTCACATAAAACCAAGTCGGTGGCCGTCAGGCGATTAAGAAACTCTGATACCAGGTTTGGTTTCATAGTTACTCGATGAGAGTAAGGCTGTTAATGCGTATTATATGTAACTCTCAAGTGGAAACCTTTGATCTTTGATCAAGCAGCGATCTTAGAAAACTCAACCGCAGACGTAGTCGAAATACTTTTCTGATTTATCGTTAATTCGAACGAAGATAATGAAAATGTCAATTCACACCGATTATTCAATGGAACGAAAGAGAATAATTGGGGCACTGATACCATGGCTCATCGGGCTCGGGAAGTCGTGATGAATGGCGCAATCCCGCGGGCTACGCGCGTCGGTCGGCGGCACGTAACTAAACTTCTTTCAAAGGGTTGCTCATTTATCACAACTGTCAGTTACACACTGCTAGATCTGGAGCCTGGAAGTTGGCGATTGTATTTCCTAATCATACTTGTTGATGTTTTAGTTGAGAAATTTCTTGAGTATTTTTCGTGTATAGATTTTTCAGATATTATATTGTGAGACAAAAGTACGTAATAGATTTATTTGATACCATATAATAATAAATTACAGTTTACCTATGTTGTATAAAATATGGCTTTATATCTTACATGTGTGGAAATAATTAAACAAATTATATATTTTCGTTAAAAAATGTTTAAAAATAACAAGCAAATATGGTTTACAATTTTAAAGCGTTAGATGTTCAAACGAAATCAAAGTTGATGGCAATTATTTACTATTAGATAGTATTTTATTCAAGTCGTTTGTCGTAAATAAAACTACGAGTTATTATAAAAAGAAACTAGCATTTTAGTCTTTTAATAAAAAAACGGCTGCATCATGTTAAAGTTTTTTGTAACTTTGGAATTTTCGCTCTTAAAAACAGCAGAAAATATAAGTTGCGAGACTTGTGTAATGGGGTGCGTGCCACATCCGTTTAACGTGTTTGTAAAACTTAGCTCATAATGTTTTACGATGTAGTCTGTCGGTTAGTTTTGGAGGTTTTCGATGTCTCGGAGTTTGCTGGATCCACCTCACAAGTTTTTTAATCGGGTCACACGTTTGTGTCGTAAAATGCACGGCGTACGTGTTTTGTTGAGAAATCTGATTTTAAAGAAACGGAATGTTACATGTGTTATTATTTATTTCATAACGCGGCAAATATCGTCTGTTTGTTCAATGTATGCGGAACCTGTTTGAAAGGAACAGACGATTCCGGTTACTGCTTTATTTAGGTTATTGGTTTACGACGGAATGTAAAAATATAATTTCCCCTGGTGAAACTGTTTATTTTATGCTGAAAATATGCCCAAAGAACCCTCTCTCTCTCTTCAACCTATCGCAGTCCACTGCTGGACATAGGTCTCTCCCATTTTGCGCAGATATCCGGTCTCGTTTTCTCATCCGCTCCACCAGCGATCTTCGCAAGTCGTCGTCGATCGGGCGGAGGGCGTCCTACGCACGCTTGCCAAGACGCGGTCTCCACTCCAGAACTCGTCTGCTCCAACGGCCATCGGTTCTACGACATACGTGACCAGACAAAGAAACTCATTGTAACCCAATTATAAATCAACCTTTTAGTATTCGGCCGAGATCCCTATGTGCTACTTGTCCTGCAAAGCTATGAGGTATGTAAGGACTTCCAGCAACTGTGAATGGTCAATTTATAAAATAGTTTTAAAGACTTATAGAAATACTAGCTGATCCCCGCGGTATTACCCGCGTTATATGATTATATTCTCCCGCGGTAAAATATATCCTAAAATTCCTTCGTAAAGTTACGTGACGCGCGACCGTTTCGCGGTAAAACATTGCTTTATTTTTCTAAAATAAAAAGCATTGTCTAAAATAAAAGTAGCCTATAATTTTCATTATTACATCAGCAAGCTGCCAAAAAAAGTCCCGTTCAAATGCATCTAGCCGTTTCAGAGATTTCCCGGAACATACAGACAGAGATACATAAATTTTGGTATTTTTACTTATTTATTATTTTATTTGGTAAAATAAATGTAATAGATATATTTTCAATTTTAGGTTTGGTCAATTCGAAGAAACCTCTGATTTAGTGGCCCGCCCGCGTCATGGCACTTTATGAGGCCACGGCGAGTTGCAATAAATCAGTACAGGCCAGTTACGGGCGGGTGTAAAATTTTAATCGCCATGTAATTGTCTTCTTCTGCCATGTTTTTCGATCAACGAGCGAAGTTTGCCGATTAATTACTTTACTTTTCCCTAGAGGGCAATAGGTTGAAGGCTGTGAGCTGGTCACGTGTACAGGACCTATGGCCGTTGGAGCAGATGAGTAATGGACTGGAAACTGCGTCTTGGTTGTTATAGCGTCACGTCTTCTGGCTCGATTAATTAAGACAAAAGTTGCTGGTGAAGGCTTAGAAAAATTTTAGGGATCTGGCTCACAATTATGGAGACCTGTATCCAGCAATGGATTGCGATTATTGAAGACAATAGGGTTTTATATTTAATAATAGAACACATATTAAAACATATAATTTAAGAAATCTTCATCGCAGTCAATTCTAATAGCGTCAATTTTCCATCTTTGCCCTAATAATATTTATTAAGTCACCAGTTTCAACCAAATTAAAGACATTTTTCGTCGTTTAGCTACGGAACCTTAATAACGGTTTTGAATTTTATTTTGTCTTTGGCGTTTGTACGGCTATATGAAAAAATTGAATAAATCCTATCTACCAGTGGACCGGCACTAGTATTCGTAAATGTTAAAAATAAAATCTTCCAAACTAAGTTAGCGATCAATCTAAAGCGCAATGCGGTGGCATGTAGAGCTTTCGTTATATAACTTCAATCTGACAGGTCATGTACGAGTACCTATTGACAGTTACGTTTATCTATAATTTTTCAGGAAGTAATTAATCTGGGGGCACGGCAGTGCCCGCAAGTGAGCGCGAAGCAACTACTGCCGTACATCCTTTAAGGATCCATTTCGCGATTTTTGGCCCGATTTGAAACTTTGGCTAATACCAGAGCGCTGAAATTTTCGTCATCTAGTAAGATAAATAACTTACTTTAAATCAAATTCAAAGTCTGTAGGTTCATTTAGTTCAGTGAGGCGAAAGCAAAGTTTCGCATTTTCGACAGAACACTCACTCACTCATCATTGATCATCAAATAGAACTAGTACTTCCATTAACTCAGCAAGCTGAAATTCGGTACAGAGTTTTAGGGTTTTAAAATGGCTACATAAGGGAAAACTATGAAATTTCGAAATCGGAAGATCTGGAGTACTGGTGACCTGGCTTAGATAACAAAATCATAAATACGATACTAGTATTCCATTAACTCACGGAGCTGAAATTTGTAGCGAGAGTCAGGGTTTTAATGGTTACTAGAATGGGAAACTATAATACTTGGATAATCCAAGATCTGGGTACTGGTGACCCTGCTTAGATAACAAAAGAGCCCAGCAAAATATAGAGATGACATAACTGCTTTAAACATATATATTTACATGGTGGGGCGCTTCATCCGATGTCAAAAAATCGGGGGGAAGTAGTGCCCCCGAGTGAGGGCGTTTGACAATACAACAGACATGTTGGTGCACACAATATTTGTAGGCGTACTGCCGGGGATCGAACGGAACCCCTTGGTGTAGTAGCAGACGTTTCAACCATTTAACCCAATGTCGTCTAATATTCTTTCCAGTTTCTACAAAAAATGTAAATCCAAAAAACATTCTGTAAAAAATCTACCAAGTCTGATGCTGCTTGATTATCTCTAAAAAGTATGAAATCAAGACAAAGACGTGCCAAGTTAAGGTTCTTAATGAAATTAATTAATTTATTATGGTTAAGTGTGGGTGACTGGCCGTTGAACATTCTTTATTACGTTAGTGGTTTTAAGCCTACAATTCGATGGGCTATTGGAATAACGTTTTCCAAGTGGCAAATTTGTACCGTCAATGGGTGCGGTTTGGCGACAGATGGGTGCAATGGTGTCATGAAGCACTAGTTTTGTACCTTGTGTACTCTTCAACGGCAAGTCCATAACATCAACCATATAAATTAATTAATTGCAGTTTAGGAACATTAGATTGGCAGTCTTTGTCTTGATTTCATTACTTTTAGAGATAATCAAGCAGCTCCTTTCGAGACTTGGCTAGATTTTTTACAGAATGTTTTTGGTGTGGATTATTTATTATTGTAATTACAATTTGTAAACTTACAGTAATTAGCAGTAGTCGTTTACATGTTAACTTAATAACTGAAACTAAAACAAAAATATCACTTTACAATTTAAATTAAAGACAGCATAGAGTATAACATAAATATATTATAATTATTTTTATAAAATGTAGGTACAGTCATTAAAAAACTTATCATTTTTTCAAGACTGGAGGGGACATCACAAAATATGTCGGGCATCTTGGGAATTATCAAAAAATGCTTAACAAGGGTGATTGTCGAGCCGTCGGGTATAGCGGCGTGAATGCGTGCGAAGCCCGGGGGGTGCGAGTAGTCGGTGCGGCGCCGACCAACTCTCGGGTTAATTTTGTGGGTATACAACCCTAGTCTAAATGTATAGGATGCATGGCATTTATGGGTATGGGTATTTCCACATTCAACAATTTTTCTACCGATGAATTTTTTTTTACTTTCTACCAGTCAGTAAATAAATATCCCACGTTCAACCGGCAACTTGAAGAGTAGGTGTGTAGGCAGGTGTCAAGAAAGTGGTCTCTCTCCATAATCTGCGGAACATGTTGTCATAAATATTATTATTAATTGTTTTTTCTTTTATTGTTGAGTGAGTACATAAGTTACTAAAGAGGTTACTTTGTAACTGCACTATAACCAACACTATGCTCACAAAACAATCGAAAAAAGTGTTCCGAATGCAGCGACAGCACACATACACATATTTCGAATGAGCGTACATTTACCTAAACAAAGCGCCTACAACTGTATTCTCTTTGGCGGTTCGTTTTTGAGGCACGGATGGCGTATCTACCTTTATATATACAGAATATCATCGCCCTACACAATATAGGAAATAAAAGCTCAAAGCAACACAAGATCACCGTCCATTACATTTACGTGAGTGCATTCAATCGAATAGAACGCGCAACGAATGGATTCAAGCAAATGAGTCGCCATTTCCACAGCGGTCCGTCGCTTTGGGACGGGAGCTGTCTGAATGGGTTGCAGGTCAACCTTTGAAAAGGCATTTATGGTAGTTTAACGAGCTCTTCGGTTGAAGGAAATATCGTGAAGGAAACTACCACCTGAAGAGATTCAAAGTGAGTTGAAGTCGGCAATTGCATGGGCGGTCGTGACGATATGGATGTTTGATAAAAATATCTGTTACTAAACCCACAAGGTACCAATGGCCGTAGCTGCCCGTGCTAATTTAGAGGAGAACCTTTTATTTAAGGTATGATTTATAACATTCATTATTGCACTCTTAATGGGAGATGTCGCGCTTATATTTTTAGTTATTAAAAGCCTTTACAATGAAAGTATTTTAATATTTTATTCCCAACAGCCAGAACTAGTTGGTAAGTAAGGTGTTCAAAAGGAGGTTTAAACAATATTTTCGTTCCTTTGTAGCAGGTTATAAATTTGCACGACCAAAAGATAACATAGCGATTGCCCATTTACATTTGCATTCATTGTACCTATCGTAATTATATTGTAATGGAACACAAGCACAACTTGACAGAAACGCAACCGGGAGTGTTTTATGCGCTGTTATTTTATGAAATGGCTGGTTTTGCCTGATGCCTGCGACATGTACACGTGCTTTATTACTTTTGAGGGTTGGTTGCTCGTATGAAAACGTGTGTTCAAGATAGTCGTATAAACTATTTCTTAACTGTTGACGACACATCTGGTGTAATTGTTGAGAAGGCTATAACACCGAGGGTTCCAGGTGCGACCTGGGCTGTACAAACATGTGTCTGTACAAACATATGTATGTATGAAGATAAATGTTTTTTAATGATCTGGGATTTTATTTGTATAGTTTGTATGTATTTTCAAAAAGTAAATAAATAAATGTTTATCAGTTGTTGTTGAATTTATCAACAACGCCATTAAATTAACGTTTTGTTGTGAGTCTCCCATTAACATTTATATGACTATCTTGCAATTAATTTAATTAGGAATATCGACCGGTATTCATATGGTAAAATATTACCGGGAATGTGTAACGAAGATTGAGCGAGTGGTTTTCGCTGACTGTTTAATTAGGATGTGTTCTAAGAACAATTATTTAGGCTCAGTGATGAAGAATAGACATCGTTTTGTCCCCTGATATATACTCTAATGCTACATATCTCTAATGGCAAATAATCTTTTAGAATGGCCTTGTTTCGGAGTAAATGATGAGACCGACTGTCAAATACACTTAATGCCTTGATTTGACATCTCGAGTTACAAGTTTGTTACTTTAAGGGACGCCACTCGAGAGATGGATCTCGTAACGAAAAAAGAAGCGATGTCGGGACCCAACCATGTGAACTGATGACCTGGTCAAGGTAACAGGCTATCTGGATCTCATCTAGGGATCAGACCAAGTGAAAGTTATTAGGAGAGGACTTTGATCGGAAGTGGGTATATATAAGGTTGCAATGACGACCCATCTGATATTATGAAGTTAACGTTGAAGAGTGTCCATAATGAAAAGTTTTTTTTTTTTAATTTTGCTCGTACTCTGAATTTACTAAAAAATACATTTTCATAGAACTCATAAACGTATACCCAAAAGTAACTAATATATTTCCAAATCATCATACTATATATATTTTGATAAATTATGCAGTGAAGGTATACTCTGCAGTTGGGCGTTATAGGTTGTTAATTAGCATCAAATTAGGTAGTAATTGTGCGCTACTTCGTATGCGTGGAATAGTTACTTTGGGCTTACGCTAACTTTAACGCGTAACTTCGTTTTTAAACTTAATCGGAACGGGTACTAATATGCTTCATAAGTGATATTGCACGGCAGGTACGCAATAAATTTAGTCGAATAAGATAATTTATTGTTATATCGTGGTAATAATAAAGATGGAAATAATTAGAGATCAACACACTTAAGCTCAACATGTTAGATACAATTACGACACAACTACAAACAAATCCTGGACACAACATTAATTATTACATTCGATACATTTGTCAGTCAACTTAATACATACTTCAATTCTTATTAATTAAAATTAGTTTATTTCTTTATAATTCGTCAACAGAATAAGAAATATTTTGTATTAAACATTTTCTCAATGGTTTAATACAAAACGAGAGCGTCGGTGGGCTCAATGGTGTGACTGTCGCTTCCTACGGGAGGCTGAGAGTTCACACGACGTCCAATGTATCTTTTGAATTCAAAAAATATAAGTATGTGTTATCCGACGCTCATACGGTGAAGGAACCATCGTGAGGAAACCTTCAGCACGCTGCGAAGAGATTCGAAGGTTGTGTGTGCAGTCGTCCCCGCACTGGGCCGTGTGGATGACTACGGCCTAGTCACCCTACGGGTAGCTGTGCCCTCGGTGGGGATGTTTAAATGGGAGCTGATGATGATGATGATGATTTTCTCAATGTCAACCTGGAAGGTTTTCCTTTATATCTGCTGGTATTTCGTTATATATATTGTACACATGGTAAACAATTTCTTAAATACGTTTGTTCTCTGGAGTAAGAATTAATACTAAGTCTACTGAGGGTTTTTAGTGTGGTCTTTAAATAATCCTTTGCTTCGTAAAAAAATAATATTATTTTTACGAACATTGCTATTTGGCAGTATATAAATGAGGCTAATGTAATATACAATTAAAAACGGTTGCATGATATGTCTGGCGGATACCACATATCGCTCTGACACATCGTTTTTGAGCAAATAATCCTTTTTGGCTCGACACTATTTCCATAATTGATTCCACATATGCGTATATGCATTTGATTGTCTTAATAAATACCTTCTCAGTTTGTATAATGCATAAGTTTAATTTTTTTTGGCTTATCTTAGTTT